>JAAAKL020003923.1:0-19602 GCA_010016065.2 Carybdea cf. marsupialis auct. non (Linnaeus, 1758) | reverse complement strand
TCGTGTCCATGATGACTCAAAATGATTTGATGCACTTTTAAACTTCGACACGACAAAGAAACAAAATACCTTCATTGAAGATTTTAGAAAGTTGCAATATTGAGACAAGCAAGAATTGGTTTGATCATGAGCCGACGTCTGTAACTGTAAATGAGATTTTTACTATATTCTGCGATATGCAAAATACATATAGACAGACAAAACGAGGTAAATAGGTCAGATACAGGGATCAAAGACAAGTAGCACAAGAAATGCACAACCATCGACATGGCCATACCCTCAGACTGCAACACTTTGATCAGGGTCTCTGAAAAATTATCAAAATACAAGGACTTGGGGACGGAGATATGTCGGACGTGGGGCATGAAAACAGTAACCTCAGTGGACATCGGTGTACTATGGCTGTTAAAGAATGACTAGAAGAAATATATTGTCCAAATTTCTGATTCCTGCTTCTATCATTACTTATGAAAGTCCAAGATTGCATTACTCGCCAAAGCACTTACACTAATTATCCTTGATCACCTAAGAAAACACTTTCCCTTTTGCAACTCATGATTATGGTGGGACGCTGTTCTAAAAGATGTAAACAAAAACTTATAAGTAAAAAAGAGTGCGAAATAATTATTTTAAAATCCAACGCCATTTGTTCTTCTGATTCCATTGTTAACATTTTCACTGTTCATTGGGAGATTTTTAAGTGGATTTACAAAGAAAACAGCAACAATGATAACCACAACAGAAAAAAACAAAAACCAAAGAAACCCCAAAAATCTAAGAACAACATAAAAAACTAACTATAAAAAATAATAATAAGGGAGATAAAGGAAGAACGCCGACATTTTAAAAACTATCCAAGATCGCATAGTCAGTACAATGCTTCTACAAAATAGATAATGTTATGAGCGTAAGACCACTTCTGTTATTTTTTTAAATATACGGTCGTAGTCCAGTTCGTAGTTCTTAAACAATGTTTCAAATTTGATTATATCGGCTGAGTAATAGTAATAATGATGATAATAATAATGGCTGTAATCTAACGTAGCAATATCAGGGTTATTTTGTCGTGTAATGTCCGATACACTGGACACGAACTTTGCAGCCAAATCAGTTGACATGACGCAGGTGACCGTTTCTTCCCCTACACAATTTGTAATCTCCTGGTAACCAATTTCCCTTAGCAAAAGCGTCAGTTTTGCCCACGGCTTTCTCTCCATCTATTAACACTGTCGCATACTTTGCGAGGAGTGTTAAAATGTCTATAACCACAAGATGCTTGGATTTTCAGTTACTTCAAGAATGCTCTTTTTTCCCTCTAACAGTCACATCTACATCCCTGAGCCTTGGCCGAAAAAATACAGAAACCCGTACTTTTCTCACCGGTGCAGATTTGAGGTGTTCCCTCAAATGTCAATTGAGACAGGTAAGAAATACTTTGATAACGTATTCTATCTCATAAACCTTCAAAATTCCTAAGAGTGATCTTTTAATACAAAATCTCCAATAATCTCACTTCCCAATGTTACATCCTCAACAAACTCACTCCCTAATACTACCTCGCCAATAAATTCCCTTTAGTTTGTCAATTCCACTTCTTGATATTAAACCTCAGCTACTTCTACCTTCTGATATCCAATTCTCAACAATTCAATGGCTCTACTAAACCCACGCCTTCAGTGATACGATATTTAATTGTTGTAATGATGGAACCAGATACAACAATCGAACGACGTAAGAATCTAAGAATATATATATGTACGGAGCTGCATGGAAAAGAGGAGACGAACGACTGAGGGAGCCAATTGTAGTAAAGTGACCTGGCTGGGTTAATGCCTAGAGTCTTACCGTACTCAATAACCTGGTCTAGTCTACAGCCTCGGAAGGATAACATCTCTTCGGGATTGAAAGACAAGTCGAAGTCGAAGCTTCAAAGAGTTAAAGTCTAACTTGAATGTCGATGAGCGTTTGCGAATAATTGTTGCATCTGATAACTCTTAAGCGAGATCAAACAAGATTCTGCAATTTATGTGAATATATTGTTGTTTCATTTATCTTAGAACTTTGTTTCCTTCGCATAATTTAATGTCAGAAAATACCATTTGTGCGTATTTTTCTTGGATATGTACTGTTGTATTGCGTGTCGTAAAGAACCTGGGTGGGTCACTAGCAGGGTGGCAATATAAGGAGGGTGACCCTTGTGACATTTGTACACTGAAAAACCTACAGTGTAATTGATAAGCACAGGGTTTTATATGTTGAAGTAACACGCTATGATATCTTCTTTCCTCTCTAGAAAAAGAAAAGAAGATTAACGGCGGTGCAAGCGTTAACTCTGAAGAGCAAAGTGCTGAGGTGGGTTGTGAGACTTTCAATAAGTTTTAAAAGTTCAAACGTTTTTAAGTTCAATTCCTTTAAATTGTCATGATGAAGCTTTTACTGGTGATGATACTGCTAATCATGATGATAATGGTAATGATTACGGATAATGATGGTTATACGAGAATTCTGCGGGTATTAACTATCATAATGATGAAGTTATTGCTGGTGATGATATTGCTAATCATGATAATGATGCTACTGGTGACAGAGCTGATGAGAGTGATAGATAATCTTCGCGTACAACTAACTACCGATTAAGGGCTCTCTAGGACGTCCACATGGGCATTCATGAAGTCTTGTACCCCCGCTTGGAAAGAACAACTCAAGAGAAGGAAAAAGGTGAAATAGTATTAACATCGTAGCCTCCAAGAAATACACGCTCTGTTCCAATGCCTGGCAGTGCTTATTCCTTAGGATAAAATCAGAGAGTATCTTCACAAGCGTAGTTAGAAAAGTTGTTGACAAGAATCAAGCAATAATCGATTTTCTTACTCTTAGTAGCTTTAACCTCTTGTCTCCCTGTTGCAGAATCGATTCACAAAAATATCTCAACGCATATTTTGCAGATTTCCAGATTTTTCAAATATCAGCAAAGTTTGTTATAATCCAAGATTAATGTGTGAAAGATGTAAATGAATACAGAGTTTGCATGCAACACCTTCAAAGAAGGAAAACAATCTCACTGAGAACTATGTGCTATTTTCAGCACCTTGAGACCCCTAAATGGTTTGATGGGCTCAGAAGGAGTTCATAAGTGAACATGACTAAGTGCGCAGAGTTGCACGGCGTGCAGAAAAAGCGACTTAACGATTGTCAGTACAATTCACTCGTGTTAAAGTTTGTGGTGATGTGAAAGGTACAACCTTGTAGAATTCTAGATAAATAGACCATTTGTACGAATTTCTCTCTAGAAGAAGCCTAGAGGCAAATCTACAACATGGGAAAAGGTGTCTGTGGCTCTAATCCACGTGATCAATGTTGTTATAGCCGCGATGGCTGTGAAAAACCTACTCTCTCTCTCTCTCTGCACATGTCTTTATAGAAAGAACCAAATATAGCGTCTGACAAAAGAGTCCTGCTAAGGATCTTCATTTGGAGGAATGTTCTATCGATAACTGAAGGGGAAAACGGCAAGCCACTTGCACCTTAATACCGGCAGCTCAGGGTATAGAGAAGTAGATCTAGTGTAGAGGAACCAGTTCAGTGGATGCTGAAGAAAATGGTTGATTGAAAGCTAGAGTCTTCATCAATAAGATATGTGAAGCTTGATATATTTTAAAATCTTAAAGGAGTTGTTGATAAAAAAGCCCCATTTGATCTGCTTCCATATCAAACCCTGGTTAATTTGTAGCTCTTAACGTTTTTATTTTGTAGCACTTGGCCTGAAATTATTGTCTTTTCCATTATTTTTAGACTGAGAAAAGACGAAAAGAAGCTCTGAAGAAGATCAGTTGCTCTCTGTATGAAACGACAACAAACAAAGCATGCTATAATGCAGTTTCTGCAGACCAAGATGATGATATCAAAGAATGTGGCAACGAGAATAAAATTAAATGCATTGATTTTAACAATGGCGATGTAGTGAGCTTTATGATATGTCAAGTATGCAAAAAACCAAAAATTTTGGAAGCTAAATATGGCAACCTTTCCACAAATATAAAAAGGGGTGAATTTGCTTGGCCAATGTGGCCTTTAGGTGTAGAAAATATTAGTAATTTGAGTCCAAGCTATCCTAAAATTGTTCTCCCGAAGTTTGTTCCGAAGTTGCTACCGGAATATTGCAACTGCTCCGATGTCAGCCAGTCAAATGTCTGTTGGGGGAAAAGACCAGAGAGAGGAAGGCGAAGTAGACGTACAATTCGGGCTTTCCAAAAGGGTAAAAATCTACCAAGTGTCACAAACACTGGTAAAGGATTCGAAAGTAGTAATTATGAAGGGGCTCCAAAGACTGAAATTAAAGCCGCTGAGACCCCGAAGCATGAATTTGTAAGAGGAATTAAGACGGAAGCGAGGCACAAGTTTTTGATGCAATTTCCAAGACGAGTTTACGATCTCAGAGATGCGAGGACCCTTGCGAGAAAGGACAAGTTCTATGGATATCATACCTCAGTATTTCGTGGATGAAAAATTGAGAGAAGGAATTAGGAGGTGAGAGTGAAGGCGTCGAAAGTTGTTGATAATAAGAAGCGAGACCAAGCAGATAATTGTTTTTAATGTGAGAAGAAACATACACAAAGGAAGAAGACTGAACATAAAAAATCAATATACGGACGTTGGAAATAGCTGAATAGACGGACAGAGAAAAGACCAAAGAGATATGCCGGGGAAATTGCAAATTGGACCAAAAAATAACCCTTCAAGAGAATATGTTGACATCTTGTGCATTCCTTGTCAAATAGTCAACAAATGGAAATTAGTAAAAGCTCTTGCGTGCTTCAGTAGAACTTATACAATCCAATGACTGTGGTATACTCTGAAGCCATTGACATATCGACATATTTTAAGAGAACATCTTCCATTTTTTATTCAAGTGTTTACATGTTCTTTTGTAAATACACGTCATAAATACATACATACATGTTATATATTTCAAAATATTTTGCTTTTCGTGCATTTGCATCTTGACTTATTTCTGCAAATTTCGTGGAGCAATCTTGCTTGTTTACTTAGAAAAGAAGATTAGCGCACAAAGTATCTTAAATCACAAATGCTTTGTAAATGTCACTTTCACCACTAGATTATATGGTTCTAGATGACTCGAGTCATAGCTGAAACGTTGACGAAGCAGAAGTTAGGATTTTGGACTCATTAGAGGGCATAGGGCGGTTGGAGATGTAGTGCCTTGATGTGACACATTGAAAGTCGGGGGGGGGGGGGGGGTCACAGCTTCTTCTCTATCATTGGTGTTTTATCGAGGTCCTGAGGCTCTGAGGGGTGGCTGGTGCGGCATAAGACCACAATACAATGTTTTACAGAGCTGCAACTTAAATTTTTATATGGGCTTAGTCTAAAACCACAATCTTTAACGTGGAACTCTGAGAGAGCTGTAGCACAGGGGTTATATACAAAAGGCTTGTTAGTTTATTAATCTCTTGTACTGATTTCTAAATATCTACATCGTAGAGGAAGAAAATAGAGATTTATACAGTGTATATATACAGTACTTCATTATCTATTTCTGAATACTCTACTTCATTAGGAATAATGCACAGACCAAAAAGGTTACAGTCATTTTCTCATTTTGGAGTTATTACTTCAGAAAAAGGAAAACTTGCCAAAATCACAACAATTTTCAGAAGTTTTTACTTCATGAGAAGCGGTTACGGTAACAAACAAAAAACAGTCATTTGCTTATTTCTGAGTCTCTGCACCACATAAATGAGAACACCCAGACAGACAAAAGACAATTATCATTTTCTGAGTTTAAGGTATCTACACAATCAGAACAATTTAGATAGGCAAAGAACCAAAAAAATTTCTCGCATTGGAATCTCTACAAGATCAAGTAGAGAATACATAGACTAAGAAAATGATACAAGCATTTTCTCATTTTTGAAGCCTCTACACCATTGGAAGATAATAGATGGACAAAAGTGCCACAACGATTTTTCCCTACTGTAGTCTCTAGTTTTTGAGCTGCCCTGGTCTAGTGGATAAAATCCTTGCCTTCAGATCTAGAGGGTCAAGACAGTCAGGGTTCAAATCCCGGAAAGAGCAGTGGTGACGTAAGGAAGGGGATCCGGTCTTCAAGTGCTTTATGCTCCAGTAACAAGTCCCACGTACATGGGCACCGTCCTAGCCCCTAAAAAGGGGAGTGAACGGTGTTCAAACCGATAAAAAATGTATGTATTTCACAACAAGAGCCAAGTAGAGAAACAAAAAAATAGTCATTTTTAAACTCTGGAACTTTATTTCTATATCGCTATAGATAACAGAACTTGCCCTAATCACACAGGAAGACTTGTTAAACTAAAGTATCAAATATCACATACAAATTACAATTTATAAACTAAATATAAAATCGTTCTTTCACTTTTCGATCATTTCAATGGAAGAAATATTTATCATTTAGCACAACTCCACAAGGAATACCAGTGCTAAACTATTTATTATTTACTTTTAACAATCAGAAGAGGTTATTGGTTAAATTATTGTAATGTGACGCAAACAGGTACTGTGTTAAAGAAATCGTAGATATGACAGTTTGCATTCTGGTCTGTTAAGGTGTGTAAATAGTAACTGCTTTCAGTACGAAACCACTTCGGTGGACAGATTGAAATTCAACTTTTAACAATACAAGTTTGATAAAATTCGAAGATAAATTGGCAAAATTAAGTCGTAAGGTGAGCAAATACTTTATGAGAGACACGCCTCCTCAATGTCTTTTCCCCAGCTGTAAGAATATAAAGGAATATTTTACCCGTGACAAGGGCAGGAAGAATATTAATGTGAGGGCAAAAATACATTAAAACGTAGATAGGAAAGGTAGTCCAAGCTATTCGAAGTTTTTAAGGCAAAGTTCTGAATTAGAATTCGATGTCTTTCACTTGAAGTGGAGGCTTGTATTCTTTCGCCTGCCTTTACGTCTATAAGGGATACTAAATGCAAATCGAACACCCAAATTTGTAGTTGAATAGAAATATTATATAACCTGCACCAAGATGTAGTAGAGAGCAGGAACATTTTTTGGTATGACTCCAAATTTTTTAAAAAACTGCCACTTCCTCCAACTTTATAATAAACATATGACGCCCGGTCTATCTTGAAGTATTAGATTCCTACTCTGTAGACCTTGAGTTAAATCCAACGTCAAAACATTTAATAGCCATGCCAGTTTACGCTCGTATATTAATAGCATTCATTTGTATTTCGTAAACTGTTTCGGTGCAAGTAACTAACATATGCACATGAAGACATATCCGTTTGTCTGGTTATTGCTCTACATTATATCTGAAAGCAACCGGCGTTTTATTTCAATATAAGTAAAAACAGGTTAAATACCGTAGTGATTGTTAGGAGAGGATTGCTGCAAAATTAACTGGCTAAAAGGTTACGAGCCCAGATATTACATAATGAGAAACATTACATTTACATTAGTTACGCTATAGATAACAGTGCTGATTTTCCTTATGAATTAAAAGTAGTAATACAAGTCACATAGGAAGTAAGTAGTAGGGTGCGTTAAAGCTACGCCTAGTACTTGGACTAGTTAAGTTACTGGATTGTCTTTATGCGTTTTTCTTGCCTTTCTGGCATTGCGCTGTCATGAAATGTAGGTTTCTTGATTTCAGCGACAGTGATTGTTAGTAAATAACAAACTTGGCTAAAAGTAGTGAACCCGTTCTTCCTAAGAAATTCCGTGTTCTTATATGCCACAGCCTTAGAAATTGTAACTCTTACAGGCGAAAAGTCTTAAAAACGCCGAGTTTGAAGTTGGCAGCTCAAAATGCTTGGCTCGTTACGAGGATTAATCAAAGGGAGTTTGATTCTGCGGTTACTAAGACAACATAGTAATTAACAGCCACTTCTCTATAATGGAGCCTCTCTGCCTAAAGATTGCCAACGCCGTATGAGAGAGTAATTATTCCTTAGTACGCCATGTCCTACTTTTGTGCCCAAGGGTATATTGATAGTTCCTTCTTACTTGTGCTTGGAAGGGGATTTTAATATTAGCCTTAAACAGGACATTGAAGGAAGACTGGCGTGGTGGTACGGAGAAGGTTTCCCCACCTTCTTTTACGGGGAATATTGCGTTCTTCTGTTTGCATTGAAGCTTCACCTTTCAGGAATTGTAGAAAAAAGGAATGGCCAAAGAAAAACTTTCATCGTTCCGTGATTTACTTTTTATGACACACCTGGAGATAACCATATGTAATGAGGCTATCGTACAGGGCAAAAGGTAAAAGGCAGGAGCGCTGGAATAATTTCAGACTGGGATGTTTTCTCTCGTGTGTTATGGATACGATTTAAAAAGAGGAAGTAAAGTCTCTCAAAATCCAAATTATTTCTCTTTGTTGTGTACAACGTGATACAAAACAAACTTGTGTTATGTAAACGTTCTATAGAGAATGAACCTATTGATCTAGCCTCCCTTTGAATATAAATGGACGTAGCAAACTGCTGCATAGACCGTGAAACACGTTCAACCGTTATACTAAACCAAGAATTCAGTAGAAGAAATTAACGATTGAAGGTAAAAGTAAGTATAGAATTTGGGTACTTCTCCAATGAATTTTCTGATTTTTGCTTAGGCATTTACTCACACGGAGATGTTTTAAGGAACTTTAAGTAGGTCGTTACACTTCCTTTTATCCGTTACAACTCTGATTTCTCAACACAATGCCTGATGCTGATACCTTTATACCAAGCAGTTGAGCCTAGAGATATTTAAAAGATCATACCTCAAGTGCTTACTCCCATAGTTGTAACATGGTTAAGTTTTAAAAGCACCGTTCATACTTTAACATACTCCTGTTCCTCTGAAAGCCCTATACCCCTTCACGTTAAATACCCTTATGCCTCTCTCCGTCTTTTAAAAGGTAGAGGAATTCTTAAGTGCCAAAATGCACTAAAATAAATTTCACTTTAACGTGTACTGATCAGTAAATGTGTGCTACATTGAATGCACATGTTGATTTCGTCATAAGCCCAATGCAAGTTTATTGCCAAACACATCCTTAAATGAACAATGCATTTCGTAAGTCCATTTTCATCGACTGCAATAAAAGAATTGTTGAGCTCACTGCTCATAAGTTTGCACTAACAGAAAATAGGTTTCCATCCAAGATATTGCGTGTTCCTGTATGCTGGACAAAACCGTTTCTTTTTAGTATTATATATACAGTCATGAGAATCCTATGTTAGACTGATTTTGCTCAGATTTTCACACAAACATGCACACCTCCATCTTTTCTCTAATCGAAGTTAGTTAGTCAATACTCCTTTGTTTCCTTCAGCCTTTTACTCCCGAGGGCAAGCAAATTTCATGGACTCCGAAGATTCTAGAAAAAATTGCATATTATGAAAAATTATCAGCATTGTTGTAATGATAAGGTATAGTGATCCTTTTTATATGTATAGGTTAAATGACGTATGTTGTAATATTGTGGGTAGTAAAATGAAACATGCTTTTATCGACTCATGTGGGAAATACATATAGACCGTGTAGCAGTTGAGTAGCTATGCCTTTGCTATATCATCATTAGTCCTCCCCAAAACGGCATCTCGATTAAATATTTACATTTTTGGAATTCATGCATATCAAATTTTCTTGCAGATATAGATCGCTAGCATTAATTTGCCGGGGGAGGGGGGTTCCAGTCCCATAACAAACTATTGCTTCCCATTTTCTACCTGTATGCACTAGGGGCTTAAAAGTTGCAGTCTGTTACTTTTATTATAACTGTCTTCACATAGAGGTGTTCTAAATGTTCAAATGTTAGGCAGATCTGCTCAAAAGCTTTGTTTAAGAAATTCCAGTGTGCTCAAAAATTAGCTGAAAAACGGAGTTAAACTGACTGTTTCAAGGTACAACTTTCCCGTTGAAACATATGGATCTTAAATTCGGAACCAAATGCCTCAATCCCTTTGTTTCTTACGTACTTTGTAGAAGGAAATGCAGTGGATTGTAAGAAAAAGGCTACATTTGAAGGCAAAAATGAAAATGACAAACTGTTGCCCTTGGTAAGTCAGAAGGCCCCTATCTAATTAACTATGGTTCGGATATCAATTTTTTCAACATTTTAGCAGTGACTAAAACAGTATTAAAATTTCTGAAATTAGCACTTCAAAAATGCCAAATTCCAGCACCGTAGGATTTACCCTTGTAAAGCTATAAAGTGGGACTCCAGCCCCCCGCCCCCTCCTCTCAGAAGAATCAGTTGTGGTAAAAGCTCAAGAAGAGGGTAAGAGGTTTTCCCTCACAAGATACTGTGTCAAATAGTAACATGTATATCTTGTATGCCTCTTATAAATTTAATAAACAAATCGAAAGGAACCGGATTTATCAAAAGCAATTTTAACCGCTCAAAGAAAGGTGCGATGGTGTGGACACATCCTGCGCCTGCCTCCGAGTCATTCAACCCGCGCGGTCCTGGATTTTAGTCCGTCTGCAGTAAGATGGAGACGCCCACAAAGCGCACCTCACACTCGATGGCTTGATGTCGTCGTCAAAGATCTGCGATCCTGTGGAGTGCCTCTATCTCAAGCGGAAGAGCTCGCTGCCCATCGTCAGCACTGGCTAGCACTTGTGTTTCATGTTGGCTCTACGCACCGCACGTTGCTCGAGGATTAGTGAGTTAGCGTGTGAATTTTAATACATAACGTGACGAGAAAAGGGGCGTATCTTAAAATTATAGGGCCTGATGGTAGGAGGGGGTAAGGATGAAAATCACTTAATTGGGTTGCTCAATTTGTGAGATATTACACCAGAATGGAGGCAGCGTGAAAGTTCTACCCTTCGTTGTACACGAGAAGGCTTACACTCATAAATGAAGAAAATGATAATATTTGATGTCGACACTTTCACTGTAATATGACAATTGGGGGCTCCAATGTTGTGATACTGGACTGTGCATCGTAAATCAACTATTTGAAAAGAGTACATACCCAACTTGTTTGCACACGAGACCTCCCTTGCACGGTCCACAGACAGGCTGTACAGTTCCTCCAATGTATACAGTTCTAAACTGATTGTAGGGTCCACACGTCTGATGTTCGTCAAGAGCTGGTTTGCAAATTGAGATAACAGGGTTGATGGCAGGTTCTCGTACGCAACATAAATCGTTACCTTGGCAATCCTTTTGTCGATCACAGAAAGTACCTTGGAAAGAAAAAAGAAGAAGGGTGAACTGGAAGTCGCATAAAAAATAAAAAGTACTTCCTCTTGCATTTCCTTGAGTAATTTATACCTTTCTCTTAATAATTCCTTATTTTTATTGATGTTTGCCAAAGCAACAAATCCGTATTACCGAGATCCATGGGTTAAAAATTACAAAGATACTTGGAGTGGACATAAATCAAGGAAAGCGTGCAACACATTTAAAGAAGGAGTTCGCCTAGTTAGTTCGGAAACGCATTAGAACGCCTCCGTGATGGCACAGTGCATCGATGGAGGATTTTGCAGGAAGGAAGGAACATCTGTCTGTCCTTGAAAGACATGCTCTTTTATTCCATTTAGGATGAAGCATCTTTCAATATAGTATACAGGTGAATTAGAACTTGTTCCCATATTTACTCTTCAGGTTACAACTGAGGACACATCACAATTCCCCAGAACCTTCCTCAATTATAACATTTGTTGCTCGCTTCAAGCTCCTTCGGAATAATGGTCCTAGGGTCATTGATAAGACCATAGCGCCTTCCTCTCAAATTATCTTTAAAATTTGTCATGATTTTTTGTACTTTACACACTCCTTGTACTCCATAACATAGTCTGAACACGGCAAAATATGTCAACTCTGTTCTTTTAACACTATTTGATAACAAGAGAATATTTTAACCAAATGTTTTTTTCTAGAGCTAACCGATCAATTAAAAATCTTGCTAGCTTTCGTACGTAAGTGACGAATATACCCGGAGTCATTAGCACTAATACGACCGTGAAACTACAGGATCAACAATCCGTTGACTTAAAAAACGCAGCAAATAGTTCACGTATAACCCTTTATCCAGCTACAATTTCTGTTAAGAATACCTCTCCTGTACAGCAAATTTGAAAGTCCTGCAGAGGACGCATAAAGCCCGCATAAATTTAGCATCCTAGTCCTGTCTCCGATAACAACCGAATATCTTAACCAGCAGCCTATTCTACAACAGAAGGTCAGATAATTCGAGTAATTGTCAAACGTACCTGCCTGACCTTTAGCAGAGCCCCTCTTACATCTTCCATATGTACACTCTGTACCTGGACAACATTGGCCATTTTGTGTGCAGGCTACATTTTCTTTAAGACAATCGACACACAAGAACATGTGACAATACTTCGTTGCGTCAGGGCACGGTTTATGGACGTTGCATTCTTGTGAGTAGTAACCAGGGGCAATCATCTACAAAAGAAATGGTAGATTCAAAATCGAAAAAATTTCTGGTTCTTAGGCGAATGCGGTGTATATTTTCAAGGAGATATTAGCATTAGTTTATTATACTATATTATGCAAAATTTATTAATGAATAAGCTATTGCTAAGCGTTCTTCAGGCACTATTCATAACAAAGTGTCTGCGCTAGTTTATCTCTTTTACTTTTACATCGGACGAGTTTTTGTGACCATATTCTGGGGAAAACGTTCACTGAACTTAAATTTGTTATTCGGTTTTGAATTTCTGAATCGCTAACTACTTTTTCAAACGAAAAGGCATTCATGCTCAACTACCCGTAGGAATTCAGTCATCATCATCCCCGTTCTATATCATATCACGTCTCTGACAACATCAGCGTTTCAAAATTATATGTTTCTTACTTTCTCAAAAGGATGGAAGAAAAGAAAATCACCAATGAAAAACAAAATAACCTTTTGTATACCGATGTATTCTTCCCGATCGTACTCGTCGAGAAGTCCTGTTGAGCAGGATAGGTAGGATTCGTTTCACGCATAGGACAATTACAGACATATACAATGGGAACTAAGTGTGTACAGTGTACAGACATATACAATGGGATCTAAGTGTGTACAGTGTACAGACATATACAATGGGAACTAAGTGTGTACAGTGTACAGACATATACAATGGGAACTAAGTGTGTACAGGCAGCTTTCTCCCTGTATGACCTACGAAGAAACTGGGACATGTGGGCAAGCCATTTTGGGATATGTGGGAAGTCATTTTTGGAACAAGTTTTTAGTTTTTTTTAAGTCCGTGTCTCAAAAAAACATACTTTTCGACAAATGCCTAGGGCATCTAAACAGTGGCCTTAGGTGAAAAATATGCCTAATGTTCATCGGAAAGTTCTAGAAGAAAAAAGGTTTCAGAATGCTAGATGCAGTTAGAAAAACATTTAATCTTTAAGAATAACAATTTAAACACAGTATAACCTCCTTCAAATTTGTAAATCAATATCAAAGCATTTTATATACATTACACAACTGTATTCCATTGAATAATGCATGCAAATAGCCCGCCTAATTATTCCCCCTTTATATTTGCACTTCGGACTGGACGAAGGGGAAAATGTGAAATAAAAAGGGGGACGGAATAGTTAGCACCGTAAATAATTTCAGAGTTTATAGAGACGCATATGAATCCCTATTCATCGCTGGACTACAATAAGTACAACGTCTAGAGTTACGTCCCTGACCCTGTTATATCTTTCAGAATCAATCATGTTACTTGTTAAATTTTGGGTGGCCATTTGTCAAACGCATGTCTGGCCAATTTTGACAAGGTCTAATATCATTGATAACTGATTAATTAGAACACTTTTCTTTGACAACATGCCAAAATAGCGAAAGCATCAATTCTACAGTTTCTTGCCTGTTCTCAGATTGTTTTCATTCTAAGTCGTTTGTTACTTAATTTACACGGCTGTAGCAACGATTGTAAACCTTTGGAGTTACGCAATCAACTAATTGAACAGACTTTATTCAGTAAATTCATGCGTAAATTCTTTGGCAAGAAAGTAGGGGTACCTGTCCTTATATTACCCTAGCTGCTACCTTCTTGTTATCACATTTTGTTCTTGTGTATTTAGTTAACATATCAACGACGCGAACTGTGACAATCTGACCTCTTTTTTTGCTCCTTAATAGTTATGTTACAAGGTACAGCTAAATAATTGCATTGAAAACAATCACTAGAGATGTATCTATCAAGTGCAATCAATTTTTTAAATATATTCTCCTATTTTATCAGCTGTCACCAACTGCTCTATTCTTCTAGCACAAATTTATACGGCGGCACGTCAAGTACATTCTTCATTGTTAAATTGGGCTGAACCTTGCTCTATCTTTATGGGTTTTAACCAGTACAAATGTTTCGTTCAAGTAACCAAGTAGACTTTTATTGATTAATTTACGGCTGTTATTCCCTTGAACGTAGTTGCCTTACAAAGTGTCAAATTTTCACAGAGACGTATTTGGAATCATTACACAGTCCATTGCATAGGTGCTTCTCCGCCTATTTGGAAGCTGTCACGCTAGTTTTCAGCTTCTGTCTATCCCTGAATTTTCTATCATTAACAAATTGGGCCATTTTTAGTCATAGAAGAACATCAAAACAGTGCCAAAACATCACGAAAGATATGAACCTTGTTTTTCTTCTTGTTCCATCTTTTCTCCTCTTGCTGAGTACTCATCAAATTCCTCTCAAGAATTTAAAAAGTTGCCTTAATCGACGACAGCTTCTGGAGTTCATGGCTATCTTTCAAATTCCATTTCAAAATATCAGAAATAATATACCGATCTCTCATCGTACCTCCTGATAAGCAGAGAAATAATATACCTATGTTTAAGACGTATCCCGTAATACGTGTCCTTCCCTAGTTCTTCTGATGCCACATTAAACAATTGCACAAAACAGTGAATTTGGTTTTCGGAGGCTTTTTCGACTAAATCTCCTTAGAGTATAGATGATCAGAAGTGAAATGAAAGAAATGCTTCAGAACAAAACGTTATAGCCAACTCTGTATTGTAAAGAGTGAAATTTCAGATTGTTGATAACATAATTGTTGTTGTATGTGTACATCAATCAGTACACTCCAATTAATTTTACCACAGTTGTAGATTGTACTTCGATTGGTTAAAAATGTCTAATTTGCTTGTAATTCATTGCTTTGATTGTTTTTATTTCAACAGTTTAAAGGGATATCCTGTTCGATATATACACTTCATATTCAAAAGTGAAAGATATTTGTTTATAACTTTATCAGCTCTTAAGTAACAGCTCGGAGGTGTGATGAACAATCGAAAGGTGTTCGGATTTGTAACCAAGACACCTAATGAAGAAGAACCCAAACCTTCTGTGACAAGAGGGCCATCGTACACCTTGTCTGATAGTCTTGTCTGCCTTAAGAGATAAGAACTGTGAACGGCGCACACTACTACCAACCCTTCAAGCTCAGTTGTACGAGTTTACGCCAGTTGTTCAAAAAAGATTTTGTTTCACGAGTCGACTCTTGGAACAAGTAAATAATAAGCAAGGAATCTAGCTCACTTTGATTTTGTGTTAAATTTCAGAATTATTGTGTTGTTCTGATGCACTTTAGATACATCTTTAAACAGTGGTAAGCTACTCAAAGGAGGCCGATTTGCATATAAGCAGTACAAATTTTCAAAAAAGTAACCTTGTATGCGGTAATTGAATATTCCAGTATCTGCATTACTACAAATAAAACGCTGATTTTTTCATGCAAATTCTTCTTCTGTATTGACATATAAATTGCAAAAAGTGGGCTTTTCAGTTATAAAGACCTACAGACTCAAACGTGATGGTATAATAATGAAAAAGAGATACCCAGTGTTATCCACTTCTTTCTAAAGAGAACAACAAATTTAGTTTATTCCATGATTAGCTTAGTTTAAGGTTCTTGTATTTGAACGAGATATCACGTAAAAAACCTCTCTTTAAAATTTAACTTAAACAGACAGACAGAGCTGAGGCTTGTGTATTACTCCTTGACCTCTTGTGGAAGATAAAGCTCGATTAAATCAAAGCATAATACACAAAAACTTTCATTGTAATGCAACAAGGGCGTGCATTAAACGCTCCTCGGTGCATGAATAAGACAAGATTTGCAAATGAAGTTATGGGCAGGGACTCGTCTGTGAACGTCAATGATAACCTGTTCTCTGTAGACAATTCCTCAACGGGAGCGACGTCTTTTAACTACCAAACTTGTAGGTGCAACTACACAATTTTTGCATTATAAAGTACTTAGCTGAATTAGCTTTGACTGACTCTCGCAGCTCGACAGACAACATTACTGGTGAACAGGTAGCTCGGTGTTGTGATAACTCACCTTTTTTACTCGTGTCGCCTCTTCACTCTTATCTTCGTGAACTGACACCGTTTCGCCAAGATGTGTGCCGAAACAGGCAGCGATAAAGCATCCCGTTAGGATGAAGATTTTTCTCTCCATCATATTTCCCTATGTGAGCAATATTTTTATTATCAAAATATAAGTTTAAAGCTCTCCAGTCAAAAAGATCGCCACAGTCGTCGATAGTATAGCATTGATCCGTCTGAGCATCCAAGCAGTTGATTTCATCCATTATGCATGACACTGACCTCACATTCATGGTATGGTACTGTATCGCTTGACCAACCAATAGGGTTGCCTCGATCTCGGTGGCTCTATCAACTCAGAAGGGCCTGGGCTGTTCTGTTTCAATATGAAATCAATGAACACAACAGCAAACAAATTACCGCTTCAAATCTTCACCGGAAAACATTGCACATTGGATTTGTTTACCAACCAGAGCAGAGGTCGTAGCAGCCTCTTTCTTTGTAGCCTATGAAAAGACATGCGCGTTACGGAAATGAAAGTGGTTTGGCATTGAGGTCAAATGAAACCTATCCTGATTTCTGCTCTTCCGTTCCTTTGCGTCTTATCGGCTAATTAAGACTGTAAACTGCCCCTAAGATAATGCAAATTCTTTTGGACCCCTCTGTTCATCACAGCTCTGCCTTTAATACTTATTCATTTGTTTCCTTATTATCATACTTCCTAACCCACTTTTCTGTCTACACACTTGTTTATTTTCATATATATATTTGCTGCTTTGCTATATATATATTTAGTTCCGACCTAAAATATTCTTCTCACTAGTGTTTTACTTAACTACTGACTGATTGGCTTTCTGAATAACTTAATGATAGACTCAATCAAGTAGCTATTTGCTTATCGCCTTATTTACTGCTTACTTCATTGTTTCCTTTCTTTCTTACTTACATCTCTGATAAATATTTACATAACACCTATATAGCTAATAAATACTTAAATACATTCTTTAGTCCTTATGATTTTACTTTTCTGTTAACAGACTGATATAAGAATTGATTTATTTTCTTGTTGTCGAGGTATCTTAGTGTCATCACTGTTGTGACATTTCACTTTTCTTAAGTATCTCTTCAAACTTCTTTATCAAGAGCTCCTTTATTTTCTTTCTTATGTTATAGTTTATATTTTCATATTTCAATACCTTCTATCTACGTAAGCAAAAGTTTAGGTAAATAGACACACATAACATGATTTTGAAAATCAACGAGGAGTAAACAGGCGCTGACAGCGTTACGTCAAATTTGTCTTTGAACTACACATTGTGGTTACAGACGATGTATTTAAGATGTAACTTTAACAGCATTCATTAAATGGCAAATGGTCAAAATAATGAAGTTTTCACCCTAGAATTTTAGTTCCTACTCAGTGAAATATGGTGCAAGTGGCTAGGTTTCCCACAGTCACTTGTACCCTTAATGTATTCATCAAGCATACTAAACGTGACACGAATGTGACTAGGAGTCCATCGTCAATGTGTACCTTAAAATACTAACATTGGTCACTAATGACTACAGATAGTTACATTTAGCTGGAAGATAATGATCAGGTTAGTGCCAGGGTCCCATTTCACGACTCAAACCAAATTTAGTTTATCAAACTTTAATTTGAGATACCTACCGAAGACTAAGCGGAATATTCCTAAAGTAGTAGCTGTCCAATAAAATTTACTAAAATCACACGGGATGAGAGAAGAATTTCATTGTCTACAATCAGAGCATTTTCTTGACGACTAAGTCCAGTGAAACCAAGAGGGCATATACAGTAGCCATTTCAGATATTGTGACATCATCACTATCACCAGAGATTATGAAATGTGTTTAAAATCTCTGCTATCGCAGTCGATTGATATGGAAGATCATGACTGCAAAGAGGTTCTTGCATCCCTAAATGTTCAAAACGTACGTGAAACTCTTTGCTTACTTGTATTAAATATGCAATACCCGTACAAGATTTCCAACGTAGTCTTAAAACATATTTGTTTAGCAATTACTCTAGGTGAAGAGCATTCTGGCCTTCCTCCCTAATCCTAGTCCTCCAGGCTCCGTCATGCTCCCCAAGCCTCCTTCGTTCTGTTTTCTATGCTGAGTAGAAGCACATATTATCGACCTCAGGATTTGACAGAGAAGTTCACTTGTCTTGAGTCTTGTACCACACTAGTTGACAGCTGAAGTCGCTGACAAGCTTCGCTTCGCCAGCTAAAATGAAAATGATGGTATGAAAGAACGTTTTGGCAGGTCGATAGCAAAGTTTCTCATGGCTCAAATGAAACTTCTGTGGTGTAAAGATATTGAGAGTTTAAGAATATTGTTCGTCATATTCAACATAACTTACCAAGCAAAGCAGTAGAAAAGCCAATCCAAGCATTTGTAAACGTGACATATTTATTAAGCAGAGAAAAATCATTTGGTTAAAAGTAAGCAATCTACGCCAACTTTCAATGGCATCAAAGCAATGTCTTCTAACCGTAGAAGTGGACTCTGAGGTACACGTGACTCAAAAGTAACCGACAGCTTATGAAATCATTGTAAGAAACAAAGGATGTAGCAAGTGAGCCTCAAATGACCAATTAGAGTAAGCAAACAAATAAACATTTCTTGATTAATTTTTTATTGGATATTATAGATAATAAACACTGTTTATTCCAAGGCGCCAACAACGTCACAAAAATCAAAATGGTGTTATTTGTTAAAATATCTGGTATGGATCAATAGATAGCAGAATAATCGTAAGGGAAGGGCAATAAATAACAACAAATTTTGGCAAGAGTGAATGCAAGCTTGTTTACAATGTCCTGCTTTGAAAATTTAAGAAAATCACAAATGAGCATTGAAACATCTAGAAGTACTAACGTCTGTAAGAACAAGCAGGAATCGACATTTTGCACCCGAGTGTCCCGAAGAGGCACGTAGATGAAGCCTAAAAGAACAACTTTTATCAAGAGTCTCTTGTTGTGTTCTTCTACGTCATTATTCAAGCTATTGTGATGCACACAATATGTTATTTTTAGATCTCAACAATAAACAAGCTTAGCAATTAATAATAAACATTCTAAAGTAGAGAAGAGGGACATAAGTTGCTGTTTATCTTAAGAGGAGAATTCTCCTCTTAAATTTCAGAGTCACGTATTTGAAACAAAGAAAAGGAGGTATTTATAAGCTTATAAATATGAATACTCAGGCTAAAATCTTGATTGACAGGGTCATGATAAATAAAAACGCAGAAATGTTTA
>JAAAKL020003922.1:0-21995 GCA_010016065.2 Carybdea cf. marsupialis auct. non (Linnaeus, 1758) | reverse complement strand
GTGAGTCGTAGTCCTCTTCAGGGCTACGTTTCGAGACATGCTTCTCCCATCTTCAGGCTATTGGACTCTGGAACTTTTCGCTGAATTTATGTTGTAATATTGCCAACCTCCACGAAAGCAGAGATCAAACCTGTTGTAGTGGTGGCGCTATGCTTATTTTTCATGAGAAATTCGATATAAATTCGGCGAAAAGTCACGAAGTCCACTAGCCTGAAGATGGGAGGAGCATCTGTCGAAACGTAACTCAGAAAAAGACTATGACTCACGGCATGATAAACATCAAACATCTATCTTTTCATTTGTTCTTAAGTTTAAATACATAAAAATTAATATCTTAAATGGGACTATTTGTCATCATAAATTTGAAAATCCCCGCAATCTTAAAAACCCCATGAACTACGAGGAGTTAAAGAGCAAGTTATCCATCCGTAATCTTAAAACATGCGCAATAAATCTATCTCTTCAATATTGCTTTATATCTATCTCCATCATCTTTGGCCGATTTTCTCTATTTCTCGAACACTACAAGGTGTATAAATGCAAAGACATTTGACCTAGCCACAGAATAATGTTTAGTGGAATAGAAGAAACTATGAAGATTGTCCACCCCTCATTCAATGCAATCCCTGATTCACAATTTTCATTTACACCCATTAGGGGTCTACGATTTAAAAAACACTTTGCATTTCTGTTAAGTGATAAATGTGTCTATCTCTTTAATGGTTTGATTGTAGAATCTCGTTATGGAAGAAGACAGCGTTAATCCAATCAGAATAACCCCTGCTTCTGATTGGATAATTTTCAAATAGAAGATCTCTGCAATCGGCAAAAAAATCCCTAGCTAAAGCTACCTGTGGAACAGTAATATAGTATGCACGTGTCGGCTCAAGAGATAAAATTCGGGTTATTGCTAAAATCAAAGCTATTGCCGGTGATGAAGAAAGCAATACAGGAGCTGATCAAAAGTTTTGATAAGACTGAGGAAATAACAGCATTGTGATTATTTTAGTCCATTGGTAATAGCCCTTCCTCTAAAGCCCTTAAAATTGATTCATCTGGGGGAATTCAAGCCATCAGGCGACCGGGTCATTGGGTTTAGCGAGCATTTAATTGTATCGACGAAATAGAAGAAATCGTCATCATCACGTTAGTGAGACAGTAAATGTCCATTGACAGTAAAACTTCTTTATGATCATACAAATTGGGGTGCCAATGGGATTATTACATGTCTTCATTTTATTACAATAAAAGCTAGAGATGTCGCTGAATTTATATGGGCCGTAGGTCTACAACTAATGAAGCTTATATCTTACCTTAATTTAATATTTTAAGACGCTAACTTCATTCAAAGGTTAATAGTGGAGATTAAAAATTGTTCCTGACAGTAAAGACATTGGTCTCTTAATCAACGATGATCATGATCTTGTCTTCATCGAGTCCAAAAGATTTTGAGTTAGGTAACCTTTTCCCTTTACAAGTAAAAATGTATAAATCGATCTATTCGTTGGATTTGTCCGTGATGGGAAGATACGTAATTCCTCGTCGGTTCCTTTTGACTAATTAACAATGTACTCATAATCGCTTTGCAAGTGGAACATGGTTTCCATTGGTAAAGGAAGGGCGATCGAACAATGATTAATGGAAGTGAACAGAATACTTGGAAAAAAATTGAAGTAGAGTAGTGAAACACAGCTACTCGTGACACGAAATCTATTTTAAAATATACATCAGGTAAGGCACTGGTCATAATTGAGAGATTACTCTCCAAAAGCAATTGTTACGATACAAAATCCCAGTGTCTACCAGAATTATCTGTCTGCGGAGTTTCGTAACTTGTCTGGGAGCTATAAACGTCTAAATCATGCTTGTAGGACCATTTAGCAGTAATAACAGCTTAAGGTTGCTAAATTTTGCTAACCTCCAATCTTCCGGATCGCTGTTTTCAACTTTTGCAGATGACGACTTCTAAGTTTCAACTGAAAGCATACTTTACAGTTTTCTAAGCTGCCACATAGAAGTAATAGTCTGATAATGAGAAATCGCATCTGCCAGATTCCAATGTTTGCAAGTGTTAGTATGTTTCGTCTAACTGCCAAAGCTGTGTCTCAGTTAGTGAATTAGTAAAACGTCAAACAAATACAGAGCACTCAAATGGAAGCTAGGCTGATTGGTTTGTTTAGGGCTTCAATACAAACGAAAAATGTTAAAACTCCTTCACCGTCTTGTTGAATAACCGTACTTAAAATTCTTAAAACTTACTTTTCATGTTTTTCATGTTTGATATGGATTGATAAACGTATGTTATGAATCATTATCTTTCCAAAATTTTAATTGCCGTGACATAATCACCCGCAAAATATTGAAGGGAGCAGCATCACAAATGTATAGTAAACATATTTCCATTTTGAAATTAAACAGCAAAACTCAGAGAAGCAATGAGAGTAAATCTAAGGGGGAAATTCTGCGAGAATAGATAGTGGGTCAACCCAACAAGATTGGGTTTTCGGAGATTCCGACGACCAGAGAAGAGTGGGGGTAGTAGGCCTGTGACTAAATCAATGTTAACAGTTATGTGAAAATGGGTCTCTTTGATATCAAAAATGGTAAGATTGTTAATTGGTCTACTAGCTCTAGAATACAGGTCTGTGGCATTGGCTGAATTACATTACAGTTATCACGAGCTTCTTCGGGTCGTACTCATTGATGTACGCATTAGAAACCTGACCAAAATCAATAAACCACGGCCGAAAGGAGCCACAGCAACCATGGCACCATCAAATACAGAACAAACCCAATAGCAAGGCCGGACGGTCATTGTTCAGTAACTAGGATCGCAGTATCCGAAAGGTAGAACCTTCTGTGGCAGGGGAAAGTAGAAATAAAGTGTCTATCAAAAGTGGGTACATTGCCTTACCAAAATAGACACCAAAATACATTGACTTACCCTATGAACACAGCTCTTGGGAAGCAAGAAATGGGAAAGATTCCCCGAATACAACAGCAATAACCTGATTCAGTTATCAATACCGCTGATTCTCTCCACTCCAATTACAAGAAATGCTGTAAAGCACGTGATATGTAGTATCTTGCGACATGTCTTAAGGACGTGGAGAATCAGGGATTAAATAAAGGGGTACTGCCTACGATGGTACCTAAAGAAGAAGCTATAGCTTGTGAAACGACAATAAAAAGGGCGAAATCGTATGATAAAACCACTCAGAAAAGATAATGAAAATAAAATACAACCACGAAAACTTGTTGTGTTCCTAAATTTTTAACACTGACTTTTCATCAGAAAAATTTGTCTGGAATTGTTTATTGAATATTGACGACTAGAGTGGATCTTAGGATGGCCGACAGGTGATAATATCGTACAAACTAAGTGATTCACAGATTCAAGTAAGAAACGTTGTTACAAACATCTAACTGATTTATCGAGACTCATCAACTAAGAGTCGAAAATATCTCGGTTGGACTAAGCTACTATCTGAGGTATTTTCATTGGAAGATTTATTAGCAAAAACAGCATCATTTTTACCACGGAAATTATTATCCCCAAGGGTAGGCGAAACAAAAATTGTTGCTTTGGAAGGAATATTTATTGACGCCGATTTTATGGTATTGACTTTTTGAGTTAAAGTTTTGATGAAATGTTGTACTCACGTGCGCAATTTTATTGAGCATGTGTACGAAATTATGCCTCCCCGGAAAATGTCTTAAGCCTTGGCCCCGATTACAAAGTTGATACCTTTCCGTAGGTTCCTTACGGCAAGGGTCTTGAAATACGAGAGCTGGAAACTAGGAAGGAATCATCGGAGCTTCCAAATTAGTGATGACAGTAGTACAAACAAAAGCATATTTCAAAGCAGTGGAGGTGTCACTTATAAATACAAGACACGTTTTCACGCCACAGTTCACCAATAGACGCGACGCAGTGAATGAAATTGGAAGGTGCTTTGATGCTCTTTAGACGTGGCACTCGAGCATTAACCAGCGACCGTCGGGATGACAGATATATCATCAAGCACGACCAATGTGCATCAAATGTTACTCTTAAAAACGGTTCAACGGATCGAAAGACAAATCTTGCCGTTTTACATTCATTGCTACACAGTGGCGGTTTTAGAGGGTGTGGGGCCCTGGGTTGAAAACATTTGCGGGGGCCCTATGACGTCATGAATGACGAGGCATTTCAGATATGATTGTGCTGCGACGTGCTAAAGACACTGTATTCACTCCAGTGGGTATAGTTTCAAGTTTTAACTGACTTCCACGAGATAAATATCATCAGTAAGCTTCTTCGTATTTAAGCGTGGGGCCCAACGGAGATAAGAAGCCTCGAGCCATGGCCCTGTCGGCCTCCCCCTAAAACCGCCATTGTAGCTCCATTTCCTTTTCATCTGAAATGTCCTGTATCATCGACTACACGCATTCCACACACCCGTTAGGAAACACGTCCTTTAAAATATTCATTTAATATTTCCCACCACGATTCCTCGCTCTCTTAAATGCAAATGCTATGACCGTTAATAATAGAACCCTAATAAACGTAACTATGCCTTGCTACTTTAAAAAAAACCCCACCATTGTAGACTATGAAATATGCAAGTTTCCCTACCCCCCTTTCCAAAATATTGTCAAGTTTGAAAAAAGCATTTTGGAGACTTGCATGTCAGACCTCCCTGCTGCTAAACGGAGAGGTCTTGAAAACAAATAATACCACGAATGGCCACCCCTTTCATATGGCAAGTGTCTTACGTGATTTGTTTCATTTTTACCGAAATTTGGCAAAAACTTAACCTCTGTTTGTCCAGGATTTATAGCTTGCAAAAAACATAATCATAACTGTGAAAACTGAAACGCGCATACGAGCAACTATATAAACGTAGACATAACCGTACTGTGTACTGTTTTCTTCGCAATAGAGAGTGAAGATAATGACATGTCTTCCTATCTGTCTTTTATTACTCTCATCCCACACTTTCTTCCTGTTTAGAAATCTTTATCACAAATCAATCTCATATACATCGTATCGCGCTTTCCGCACAGTGAGAGAGATTCTTGGGGTGCACTTTTAAGGTTCCGTCTCAGAAGTCGCATATCAACATTTCATACCAGAGAGGAAATTGTTGAGTGCATAGATTAAAAATTATGGAATGAAGCAAATATGTGGTCAAAGGAATAATCTCATTGCTTTTTCCTCTTGTGAAAATTGGCTTTCCCATATTCATCATTATTTCTGTGGATAGAATTGTAAACTGCGAACATACATTCAGTTTGGCCACATGACGGTTAGATTTATAGCTCTTGCTAAATTTGAAACCAGAGATGTGATAAGGATTACACCGTTCTAGATTTTTGTGGATAATTTAACTAAAGTCTTAAGAAATTATTAGGTGTTAAATATCAGTTCATCCCACTCAAGAAATATTGATTACGTTCGGAATGACAGAGATTCTCGCTGACATGCCATCTGTGTTCTCCTTTCTGGTCTGCCTGTCATGGTAGTGAGATAGAGCGCGATAGAAGGAGCTAAGCGGATTAGTCAACTTTTTCGATAAAAAATTTTGATGATTGTCAAATAACATTCGCGTTAATCTAAGTTACTTCAGTGTCATGGTAGCCCATTTGATAGGTTGGCGACTGCAAAAGGAGTCTGTTTGCCTCGTAAGAGAATAGTGGCTCCAACGTTGAAAGACTTCGATTGCTGGCACTCTTTACTCTAATGTTAGGGTTGACTTGACCTGGCCTGTGTAGTCTGCATGTTCATTACATATCAACACCATTGTAACCTTCCGTGTACAGGGCAATGTAATATGATCAAGCCAAGTAGACGAGAGGAGGATGCTCTCTACATCCACAAGCCGCTTAACCCACGCAGATTGGAGTAGGTTAAAACACCCGTGGCTTACATCTTTTCTAATACCTTATTCTGACGACGAAAGATGAGCCACACCAGACCTGATCTCTGGTCAGGACTCCTCCATGGTGGATTCGAACTCCATGGGATCATTAAATATGAGTTCAAAAACCCCTTTAAGCCCATTAGAAATTACACTGAGTGAGACTGACCTCTCGGGCGTATCTCCTCTCGAATCGAATCAAAGGCTTCTAGAACTTTCTGACTTTTCCCAGTACTTATTCAGAACTATTTTGAAAACGTTTGTCTAATATAGTTTGCTGATGATTACATCATAAATATCCTAACGAAACGGTACCTATAACCCATCCAAAATATCCGCGGACAAAAACTCTTATAGAGACAGACCGTTTAAATTGCTTGGAAAATGTGACTTGGCACTCAAATTTATGTTTATCATCTTTGAAACGTAGAAATATTTATGTTTATTTTATGTTTTATAGCAAACATTACTCTAAAAATTGAATTGTTGAACGGTGCTTAAGTGTTTGTTAACTTCCAACTGTGATGTGACGCTATCGCCTTCAATACCAAGAACAGACTAATTTTTCTATGCTTAATAGATAAATTAACAATCCTACCTATTTTCCCTGGTTTTTCTAAATTTCCTTGTTATTTACTTTAGATACAATCGAAGATATTCAGCGGAGTTATTGGCGCAAACAAACTGTTCACCTAGCATGTTGTAACCTTATGGAGACATTGCGACAAGGTCACGACAAAATTCACTTCTTTGTCTATGTCTCCTTTTAAAATTGATGACGTGCACGCTGACATCAGCGTTGTTAGCCTATTCTGCCAACTGATGTACCTGTTCATGACAGAGGCTAGTTCATAAGGGAAGACTCTTCTCGTTAATACTACGTTGACTGTTAGAACCTTTGACAACAAATTTCATTGGAAAGAGATGGAGACAAAAATGAGAATGGTGAGAAAAAAGAAATAATAAGCATCAAAACTCGAGTTAGTTCGTAGGAGAAATATCTTATCAGAGCAACGGCACGCTACCATAATTACTTGACAAGACACACGTTAGAAGGGGATTTGCTCCCCTGAAAATTGATGAACGGTTACGTGAAAAAGAAACTAATGGTCAGGAAATGGTGACAGAGAGTATATGGCATTCCTTATTTATATCCTATGCAGGTAAATTTGAAACGTATAACGATCTGGCAAGAGTGACGTCACAGCCACCATGTACAAAAAAACTCCTACTTCTTTTCATTACTATGACATCATTTTTTAAAATTATTTTTATTTGTCATTCTTTATGTTTCTGTCATAATTGATCCGTTTACGACAATTTACATCAGTTGCATCTTTCCTGTAGAATGGTAAGTTCGATATGCCTATCCATTAATTACCTTGGCTGACATTGAAGATATGAATACATACATTTGCTGTTAGATAAATGACGATTGTAATCATCATGATTTTTGTCACAATGGTTAACATTATCATCGTTGTACCATTAGCATTTACATGGGACTCAACTTAACAAGAAGTATAATCTCAACAATGGAGCTTGCAACATCACTCTGTAATGCCAAGAGTGACAAGCCAAACTTGTATTAGCACAACTAATAGACAGAGATCATTCTGAAATCCTACGAGCTGACCTATTCAAACTACTATATTTCTGTACAGATTTATCAACGAAATTAGTGAGTAAAGAAGATGTGTACCTTTAATGAACATGCTTTGTCATAAACAGTAACATTAATACTCTGTGTCAGGCGCGGATCCAGAGGGAGCTGGGGGCATGGCCCCCCCAAACGTTAAAATTTCAAAGTTTCATATAGGCCTTTCTGCTACACCCTTGGCTGAGTGCCTGGGAGTACCTATATTTTGTCCAAATGGCCCCCCAAACTCAAACGCTGGATCCGCCCCTGCTCTGTGGTGCCCAAAGTGACGAAGTAAAGAACATTGACTGAACTGTCCAACATTAAAAAAAATATGCTCAAGTCAGTTTTCAAACCAGTATGTTAATGTAATAGGTTTCAACAAGTGCTGCCTAAAGAATTGCTCCTCTCTGGATTATTCTCGACGTCCATTGTCTGAATGCAGTAAGATCTAACGAGACAAGAAACTAGTTCAGGTATTACTTACACGTTTAACATTTGCTTGCTACACTGTCATGTTTCTGCTATGGCTTTTTACATCTTCTCCAGTTGATAAAAAAGGAATAAGCAAATCATTTTATTTTTAGTTAACTATTACTTGCTGGAGTTCATTGAAATTCCGACTCGAGCAACAGAAAATTCATTCTTACGCAGGTAATGAGGGCCTTCGTTGACATTACTTATGTTCGAGCTTAGGGAAAATATTCACGAGTCTCGACTTTGGCTGTACTGTCAGTTGAGGAAGCACGTCTATATAACGGAAACACAAAATTTAAACTGAGTGAAATAAGTGAAACAAGTGATTTTAATTCCAAGGACGGATATTTTAGCCTATGATGTCTTCAGATCTTTATCGATACAATAAGGAATTTAATTCTATGTTTATCTGTTTAGAAAAAAAGCGTCTCATCACGGGGTATCAGATGTGCCTGCTACACAAATATAGAAGTACTGACATCTCCTCTGTTCGATAAATATTTGAAAACAAAAAACAATATCTGTGGATGGAAACGCATACCGTTGTACGTGAATAGCAAACATGAGTGAGTGCTCTTCACAGAAGGTGAACACTGGTAAATGATAAGGCCAACAAAACCCGGGGGAGGCTAAAAGACATCAATATCTCTCAATACAGTACAATTAGGTCAGTGCTAGCGTGTTCCTTGAATAAAAAACGTCATTGAAAAAGCTCCTTCACCCCCTTGTATTAAGACCTAAAAACAAAAGCTTTCCTAAAAATAGCACTAGCACGACCCTCGAATATCTCGGGAAATGGCTTTTCATCGTATTTCAGGAATGAAAATAAAAGAAAATTCTATAGACCTTTAATACATAATTAAAAGCCTCTACCTTGCAAAAAAACATTTCTTTGTAAAAATTTTCAGGGGAGAGGCTATTTTAGGAAAAATTCGACCCCCTTAAAATCGCTGCCTATCCTAAAAAGCAAGAGCTCTGAATAAGAGTCCGTGGCGTTTATTGAAGAAACACGATAGTTGATAATGTAAGATGTCCTGCTCAATTTATTGTTGTTTTCAATAAAGTTGAGTTTGTATTACCACCTCTGGCTTCAAATAAAATCAAGAAAGGATTAGTTATGGTGTTTCTAGCTCACTATCTAAACGTTTCCTGCTAACTCTGTAATCCCTAGCAGCTAAGTGTGTTCACATTTATAAATAAAGTCTAATGTTTCAGAGTTTTCAAATCTGTTAGCCATCACCTTGTTGTAATCGATCACCTATCTTTGTCGATGCCAGAATTCCTTACAAAATTTTCTACTCAGAAAGTGAGTTCGGGCTCCGTACTGAAATACTATGTCAGAAATGCCGTTTTCCCTACAAGTAACGGGATTAGAAGCAAGTAAATTTTTACCCGGTAAACCAGGCATGGGCAACACGGCCCGACGAACGTTTTAGGATTTTGATTCGGCCTGTGGGCACTTTCAAAGTACAATTCTTAATCAGGACTGGTAACAACTTGGGGCGCTAAGTTCGGTTCTGGCCTCATAAAAGACACCTTCGACTGCGCCTGTGTTGCTTTCATTTGTGCAGTCCATGTTTTGTGCTTAAATGGAGTCTCTATTAATAAGAAAAAACTCCATCTTATACCCATTTCTTTAATCTACTCTAACTCGAGTCCCTATCTTGATTTGAAGGCGGAAAATAGCAAGGTACAAACTGTATAGAAGTTGGAGCAAAACAAAGTCATATTCGGTACTATTAACACCTTCGACATATACTGGTTTCTCTTTCTCCCACACATTAACAACTTTTAGGTTAGCCTGCCGTCGTTCCTCTACACTGATGTTTTCCTTTTTATTTCAACTTTGAAGCTGGGCCGATCAGGTCCTTGCAATAAAAAACCCGACCAGTAAGATTCTTACTGGCGTCAGTAAAGAATCATGGAAAATAAGACGAAGAAAAATCACGACGACGTCGCGATTCAAGTCGAATGGCTCTCTGTGTCACGTAAGTCCTTCCCAGGGTCTGCTCCATTTGATAAATAATACAGCATACCCTATTCATACGTATCCATATAAGAAAAAGTAGCGACAGTTTGTATTCCGGCCGCGTAAACAATATGACGCTACCCCGTCTTTCGGCCCTCATTGATCCCTTATTAAGATTAAATGTTCAACAACATTTCAGATACTTCTGTCTAATATTTTTCAAATCCGAACCTTACTTATGACTGACATCAATGGTCGGTCGGCGGTAACTTGACGCACAGCTGGCGACTGGAGACGATTCTGTAAAGAGGTCACCTTCACGGGCTAGAGTAGGTTTCCTTTAAGGCGCAAACTGTATAAGAGCCTTGGAACTTTCAACAACTTCACTGTCTTAAAACGAATCACCATTTAAAACCCAATTGCAACTAGCTCCTTCTTTAAGTAAAAGCACAGAGAAAATAAGATGTATCCAAAGCCAAGATTGATATTTGCTAAAAGAAAGATATTGGAGCTGAATACAGAAAGCAATTGCAAAATTTAGTTCAGTAAGTGGATAATAGTACCAGAACGCAACGGGTTAAACATTTGGTGATCCGTTGTGACAACTTGAATATCCTTCTGGCTGTGGTGCAATAGATGCCCTGTGCTTGTGTCAAAAAGTCAGCCATTCAATAACATATATAACTAGAACCCTGCATCAATCATGCCTGCTACAAAATATCAGTACGTTAGTACCCAATTTCGTAGGAAATGTCTTCCTAATTTCAAGGCTTGTCAACTCACATGCATTACAAACACGCACCAGGAAAGATGCAATCGGCATAAACTCATAATTTTCATCAAATGCAACAGTCAAGCTATTTTGCTTTCTTCTTTTCCACACAATAACTCGTCCTTATGAATTTTCAAATTCTTGATTGCTTTCTCAGTGCTACTTAGAATAAAAATTATCATGATTAGCTGGTCATTGGCCAGATCAATTGTGGATCTCTGGGAACAATCTTAAGCTTGTAATCATCGTTAACTATTTCCTTCTTCGACAACATTTACCATATTGATGGAGTCCAATACAAGACCAATACAACAGTGTTAGTGTTGTACTACACTTGTCTTTTTCCGGGTTTCATTTGCTAAAATGTCCTTATCAACCTCAAATTATCGTCGAGAACGATAGAGCAAGTGTCTTTAGCACAGCTTTCAATGCATCTATTGTTTACGGAGGTGAAGGCAACGTTACTTACCTACTCTTTTCCTGTTCCCGCAAGAAATTCGCCTCGAAAAAATGGAACGGATACTTAAACAGATGGATGTTCAAGAATCGCGGATGAAGTAGGTAGAAACTGATCTGATTTGCGACGCGACGGATTCCCCTTGTAAAGACCAAGTAGCCAAAAATCTGCGTTCCACAGAACTTATCGTTTCATTTATAGTTTCATTTGCAGGTATTTTCCCACACCTTGTAGCCGATCACTTATGCATCATGCCAAAGACTCCACGGATAGCGACTCTAGTTATGAAAGGAGTGTATCAAGGCTTTATAATGCTAACGTAAATATACGTCGAAGTTGGACAGATATTACTGGCGTTTCCGTGAATACATGAGAGAAATCACTAAAGAAATTACCATTGCACATTAGTTAATGGCTAAAAGCAATTTGCTGAATGAATAAAACTACCTCAGGAGTAAATTGGGATGTTTCATGTAGCAATCATATTACCAGAAGCGTTCCTATGTTACCATCGATTCATTTCTTGCGTAAAATCTCTCGAGTAGATTCCATGAAGTCAGACAGGCTGATTGACAGTAATGCAAAACTGCGACGGTAGTTTTATGCACGCGGTCAAGAAATGTAAGGTAACATCTGGTGTCCGTAGAAATTATTTAATGGCTGTACCGGAGTTAGCTCCCTAAGAGCAGAGCAAAAAGAAGAAACCAGAAACAATCTTACCTTATTAGCATTTGTAAACAAAATTAATATTTTTACATATTTATGAAAACATGTCATGTGCAGATTTACAATGTTGGTCGTCCCCGATTTTCTGAAATGATGGTATGGCCCTCAGAAGAAATGGCCAAGCATTTTCACATACTTCTAACGATAAGATTTCTGTGCACTAGTTTGAGACGGTCAAATACTAAATCCTAGCGTACGAAATCGACCTCGGGCTATCACAAGTTTTGTGCCTTGAATTGCTAAATCTAGCCAAAATGTGTATCACTCTTCTTACACCCGTTAAAATTAAATATTCTAATCTCATAACTAGTATTGTAGAATGAAGTGGCAATTAGATGCCATAACCTTCCTACTCCAATCGGCCACTAATCATCCATGGCATTCAACAGCTGATGCTTGCGTTTGCACTGCAGTCCTGTAGGTGCTTTGCACAAGTTTGGACTCCTGTCTCTCAAACATTGTGTTAACGTTTGCGCCATAGTCTCTTTAAGGCTATGCTTCCGTGCTGCGCTATAGTCTCTTAAAGGATGTGCTTTAGTCTGCACCATAGTCTCTTTAAGGTTGTGCTTCCGTTTGCGCCATAGTCTCTTTAAGGCTGTGCTTCTGTTTGCGCTATAGTCTCTTAAAGGCTGTGCTTTAGTCTGCGCCATAGTCTCTTTAAGGCTGTATTTGCGTTTGCGCCATAGTCTCTTTAAGGCTGTGCTTCTGTTTGCGCCATAGTCTATTTAAGCCTGTGCTTTAGTCTGCGCCGTAGTCTCTTTAAGGCTGTGCTTTAGTCTGCGCCATAGTCTCTTTAAGGTTGTGCTTCCGTTTGCGCCATAGTATCTTTAAGGCTGTGGTTCCGTGCTGCGCTATAGTCTCTTAAAGGTTGTGCTTTAGTCTGAGCCATAGTCTCTTAAAGATTGCACATGCGTCTGCGCTCTAGTCTCTTAAAGATCATGCATGCGCTAGCGCTCCCACCTCTTAAATATTGTACTTGCGTTTGCGCTCTAGTCTCTCAAAAATTGTGTTTCCGTTTGCGCCATAGTCTCTCAAAGGCTTTGCTTCTGCTTGCTTTATAGTCTTTTAAAGACTGTGCTATTGTTTGCACTCTAGTCTCTTAAAGATTGTACTTGCGTCTGCGCTCTAGTCTCTTAAAGATTGTACACACGTTAAGTTCCCTACAATTTGCATTACAGTCCCGTACAATTGGTGCTCATGTTTACGCAATGACCTGAGAGTAACTTTCTGGGAATTTGACGGCAAAACTGAAAATGAAACAAATTTTAGTATAATCAAGTGTTGATGAGTAATGACCGACAACCTTCGTAGACAAAAAAGCTCACATTTAATTGAACCTTAACTCCGATTTCTAAAACTTCTTCGTAATTTCGCTAATAAAGGAGAGTACCAAAAGAACAACAAAAAGATCAGTAACGTGGGACGTACCGTTGCGAACTTGAAACGGGGGGTACTTCAAAAGCTCATCCCAACAGAACCAGTTGTGCAGAATGGAGTTGCAAAACTGATCACAGCTTCACATTTGCGTGGACAGGAGCACACAATTTTTAAGATTACTGTGAGAATGAAAGTTTTCTTTACCACTCATGACATACAAATTTACAATACACCTTGACCGATAAAACGTGTACCTCTGTTTCAACTCTTCGCCTGTAGAGTCGACGTCTGTGAAAAGTTAGTTGGAAATAGCAATTTTAACTACATTTTTTAATAAAGAAGTGCCAAAATGAGCAACTGAAGCATTTCTTGTTAAACATAAAATGATTGAGAAGCCAACTTTTATGGCAATTTTGATTATAAATTGGTTATCGATTCCACACTCCTATGGCAGTCAGTATTTCTAGGGCAAACATATTTCACAGATCAAATTTCGGATTTAAGCTTTGAACAACAAAAGATGTCCATTTACGTATCATAATAAAATATATAAGTTTAAGAAAATAAGGAGATATAAAAAAAATAAATAACCAAAGACTTTTTGGGCTACTTTTCGATTTCTCTTAACAAATAATAAGTTCGTTCCGATTCCAAACTTTATTGCAAAAGAAAAAAGTATGATTGAAGTACGCGGTTTGGTTACGAATTTTTAAAATAGTGACATAGTGACAAGAATAAGTACATTGCGGCTGGGCAGAAAAACTCTGTGATTGTTGAGGATTGCAGAACTAGCAACTGTTACTATCCATTATTCCACGAGTCTATAGAATAGATTCACTTTCAAACCGACAATCACGACGTTACTTCCTTCCTAGAAATTCAAACTCAAGGGCAAAAGGGTACGCCGTGAGTTGAAAGTTTGGGTAGTAAGTGCGCGCGGTTGTGTGGAGTCCTCGTAAAGAAATTTTGTAAGTTTTATTCTCGACAAAGCATGTTCAGGATACTTTGTAACAAATATCACACCATCCCGTTAAAAACCCATCCTTTCACCCCCAAATCGGCCGATATGATATTTTTATAATGCCATAAGAGAGGCATGGTATTGTAGACCCTCAATACGCTGCTGATTAGTCAGTCTCTTCGCTGCTCGAAGTTGGTTGGGTTGCTTAGCCAAGTGAACGTCATAATCAAGACGCTGTGTTGATCTAATGAAAAGCTCTTAAAAAGAAGACGTAAATGATGACGTGCTTTCCACTTTGCCTATCTGTATTGGAATTGATTTAAGTGAATGATTGTAACGGTACAATACGAGGGCGGAAGGTGATAAGGTTCCATAACCTTAAACGACGGCTGACAATCTCATGGCGAAGCCGAACGGCTGTACACATATTCACAGTGCACAGACTAAAACGTGCACTAGTTATTGAAATTTTGAGAGAATCAAAGCCTTATAGAAACTGTGCACTTTTAATGGCACTTTTAATTAATGGCATGTCCACATTGTCAAAAAATGCTTGAAAAGTTTCCTGCATTATTTAAAGCAGATCGTACAAATATGCTTTTACAAATCTGATAATATCATCGGAATGGTATTTCAGTCCCGTCCCGGTTTTTTTCTTTCAAGTATCTTTTCGACAATTTAAAAAATTTATTTATTAAAAATAATTTTAATAGCTATTTTATGGCCTAACACGGCGAGAAACGCAAATACCCCCATACAGACTTGTATATCATACGCGATTCTTACGTTTTGCATCCTTGCATACATATGTTAACGTAAAGAGTGTAGATAAGAATTCTTTGACTTCAGAACACAAAATCGTAAATTCTCTTTTTTTAAGACTAGGTCAAAAACATACTGCGAGATGTAACTCGAAGATTATCATAAGCGTGAAAAGAGTAGATGTCTTTTTGCGCTCATTTCCACAAGACAAAAAATTGTACATAGGACATATGTGTGACTACACAATCGTAGTCAGGTTCTTGCATGATATCCGCTGTATCCAAACTAGGGTATTCATATGACCTGTTGAAACTTCCGAATCTTCTGCACCGATACGGTCTGGCATAACCTCTTCCATGATAAATAGTTTTGATCGTTACATGAGTGCGACGAAATTAGTTTTGGCGGAGGTATTGAATACTATCTTTGTACTACATATGGTAATATATAATCACTACCTGTCCTCAAAATTTTCTTTCCTGTAAATTTTCGTCTGAATTCGAATTTCCCTAATATACTCACTCGGCTTTAGATTCACATAAATCATTTTCTTTTGGAATACATGATTGCTATGATGCCTCTCTAATGATTGATTACATTACAATGTTAAAAGCAGATATAAATTTACAAATAAATCTATATATTGATGTCATTTGAAAAGGTATGGATTAATCCTCCAATCACCTCCATGTTACCTTTTCTAGATCAATCGGTAATGGAGTGTACTAATATTGCAAATGAAGGAAACAAGACAATTAGACCGATCTCTTCCAAAGCCGTGTGATCACTCGGGATGAACAAAATCAGGTTTATGTAATAAAAGTAAAACTGCACGAAATAGCGAATTCATTTTGTACTAAAAAGCTCTTTTCGTCTGACACTCCTGTGTAATAAAAGTAGTGACTGACTGCAATAAAAGTAGTTTATTTTGAGTTTTAAAAGTGTAGCTGATTAAAAGAGAATGTAACACCTTGTTATACAACCACTATTAACTACCTGGGAATAGAGCGATCTCTACACAACATGACAAAAAACAATTTAAAACTAGCCCAGCAACAAATATAAAACTTTAAAATTGGGAGAATTTTCAAGACTTCGAGGATTCCCTTTGGTACAGTTTGATGCCGAGTAAAAACCCTACGATTCAATGACTCTTTTCTTCTTTTTAATAGTATCCAGCTTCATTTTTGATATGCGATAATAAATAGTGAATCTTGGGAGAATCTTGGGAGGGATGAATAAGTGCACTGGTACTTTACCCTAAGGTTCATGACCACAAACCTTGTCTTGAATAGGAACGCTGCAAAAATTGGTCTTAGGAACGTTAGAGGGAAAACTGCAAAGAGCCTTCCAAAAGGTTCGATCAAAACTTACCATTTTATGGCAGAACACACCAAACTTGATTAATGCTAAGCCATTAAATCAACGACTAGTGATGAAGGTGATAGGCAAAAAAACCCTTTAACTGCATCTCCAACAGTGAAATAATGGCTGTGAGATTTGCTTTACTGTTTCATATGTCCAATTTTTCCAAAATGCGTAGAGTGGAAGGAGCTAAACTTCTTGATGAGTGAAAACCAGTTAAACACCGATAAGTAGTAATTGAAAAGTGGCGCAATTCGAAACGTTTGATGGCCTCTGGCACTATATCAGGTTATATTGGTCATCTCTTTCTAAATCTACGTACTTTTAGGACACGAGTCGGGCCTGGAAAAAGACTCAAGACTGTCATATAATCTGCTCCCTATGGACCATATTTATCTATAAGATTGCTAAGTATCCTTACACCTACCATTATCTTTATGCTCATGTCGTCATGAGCAACAGTAGATTCAATCCTACCAAATTCTGATAAATCCGAAATATAAGTTGAAGCTACCTTGTTTTTTTTCACAGAAAAAATAAAATGGGACTCATTTAGACTACATCTATCTTACGAGAAAAACAATGTAAACACAGCAAATGTATAAACTGAAGAAGGTAATGCACAGACTTCTTAGGAAAAAAAATTTAATTGATGGATATTTAGTATCGATACGCACAGGCGGATGCTATTTCTATTAAGTACATGTTTATATGTAGATAGATAAATAGCCAACATTCACCTATGTGTACAAAGATTTATAAGGAAAAAAAAAGATCTTATATTTCTGAAAACAATTTTCAATGACGGTTTGATGCTATGTCTCAATTTTTTTTCTTACAGTATATACTTACTTCCTTGGTCACCCGCAGGGAACCGAACACATTGGTACTCAAAATATTTCTGCCAAATTTAAAGTCTAGATATTTTTTAACATAAGTTTTGACAATATATATATATGCGTACATATAATTACATATAGTACTTATACATCTATATGCTTGGGAAAGTAGCGGGGCATGAAACTTCGAGTAATTTGATTTTCTTCGTCAACACTGCTTATTTTACATAAATCAAATATTACTCGGTTACATCCAGCACTTAAGCGACTGTATTGTAAACATATAAGCGTATATATGTCCTCGGGCGAAAAAAATATTCCCGGTCGTGTTGGTGGGGATCAATCAGGGGACGTCTCGCACCATAAAGGTTCACATAGAGTTATGGCACCCCTTCTTTACAGAGCTTACCTTAAGGCTCTTTTCAAGTGAATAGATCAAAGTATGTATCGAAGATAGATTTAGGAATCCTAGAAATTATTCTGTCGTTTTAAACATGTTGTCTCTCGAAATACTAAAGTACAATAATAGGCAACTTACCTGTATTACTGTTCGACTCTTGTCGCGAGTACAAAGACCCACAATTTTACAATGATCAATTATTTCAAACATGCAGTATAATAAAAGAATTGAAGAGTGGCGTCAATTGAAATAGGTCTAGCATCCCTACTTGTTTTCGTACGATTACCCCAACACCCTCGTCAACATGATCATGTACGTCTGATGACCATGCGCTACAATGTGATACGTAAGCACCTGAACCCTGATGACAAGGTCACGCAAGTACCTCCTTCAAGGCAGACTTGGTTTAACACCCCCTTTTATACGCAACATAGTCCACGCGCCGTGTGTGATACGCTAACCAAAGCAGTGTAATAAAAAACAAACACTGTTTGCAAGCACTTCTCGGTGTCCTCGAAGTCCATTCCTTGGAGGGTTATCTATTTAGAACTTTATGGAATCGCCCTTTATGGGGCGGGAACCTTGGGGTTGCATTTTAGTTAATAGATTTGTGATGGGAGAATTAACCCTGAAAATCAAATCACAAGTACCCTCACACACACTTGTTAAGTTGTCGCTATGATACCTATTCGAACACGCGGCGCAAAATTGTCACCCCTCCCATTTCTAATTGATCAAGTTAAACAGTGTAAATTAAAGGCAAATTTTAAAGCAGTAGAAACCACCATGAGAGTTTAAACGAAGATTATACTGTCAGCATGGTAACTTGTCAGTTTATGAAAAACGCACTACACTCCTCATTGTCGGTACACCTTGAGACGAACGTTAATGCAAGAACGAGTTTAAATAGTCAATAATAAAGAAAACGCACAAACAAACAAACAAACACAGATATGATCCAATAGGGTTAGAACATCGTAAGAACTCCTTACCTGTCTCACTCTGTCCATCATTACTATACTTGATCTTTCACTCACCATGCTTGGTGATAAATACTCCACTTTGTCATTACTCGAGTCTGTAGCATTGTGATTCTCATCCGCATCACAATCACTGAGGCTTGGGGAATTCATCGCATTGGAGTTCTCAGACATCTGCTGGCTAGAAATATGATGCTCAAGTCCAGTTGATAACATGCCGTCATCCTCCATTCGTACAACTATAATATCGGACGAGTCTTCCATCGTTGAGTTGCCTGATCTTACTCTCTGACTATGAACCGACTAGAATAACCGACGATCTGGCCTGAGAATAAGTTAGCCGCTTCAAGCTGAAGTTGAGAGTCAAAACGGTGCTTCGTGTCAGCTTAAGAAGACACCGGCAAAGGGAATAAGGCGGTCACAAAGTCTGGAAGACTAAATCTTTTGCAGATGAACGAATGCACTTGCAATTCAGTGATCCCCTACTGAATGAAAATTTAATGGTAGTTGATAATAGTGGAGGGATTAATTTGATGAAGCCATATTCTTTTTCCATCCGAAGGTTGCCCAGGCGGATCGAGTTTCCTCTCTGGCTTTTGCAAGTTATGATCTTAATTAGGCGCTCATTGTACCATATCTAGGTAGGTGAATATCCCAATGTTTTCTCTGCAGCCAAGTTTATTTGTACCTTCGATGGAAGTCAACGGTGTGTAACAATCAAAGAAAACAAGTCTATCGCGCTTCACCTTCCTCTCCAAATATTTTTGATACGTAAAGCCACCACGCCAGTGTCTTGCTCTCTTGTTATTCGCTGAGTTGATACTTTAATCAATCAACGCTCACAAACAGTTCATCAAAGTATTCCGTAGCTCTCCAGTAGGGCTCGTTGACTTGCAGTTAAGTATTCTCTGAAAACAACGGATAATACGCGAAGTAGTAACACAAATCTACTTTGGCTTTTCTCTATTCTTTGATGAAACTGCTGGCTCACCATTCCCAACTTAATGATTGATTAAGATCCACGGTATGTTTATCAAACCGGTTTGTCATTACAGCCGTCACACTGTTTAAGCTTCGCTGAGAATTCCTGAGCACAGCAGTTCAATGCTTCAATAGATTACAAAAACACAGCCCTTACAAACCAGATACTTTCCGTCTTCAGAATTATGCAAACTACACCGACGCAATTTGATATAAAAATCGAACTCGTCCCTGTGATATTATCTTGCAACTATGTGATATAAGAAAAATTTTGAAAAAACTTTTGTGTTTGCGTGTCTTGATTCCAGCACTTTCACGTCATTAAGGTCAGCATGAGACAATATTACTTCTGTCGAGTTGGTATCATTTATCATAAATTCCGTGGTAGACAGTCGCTCTATTTGATATCTGATCAGTATGGATAATTTCAATGTCTGCTTTGTGACAATTCAACGTCAGATCGAATGTCTTTCAATTATTCTGATTTACTGCTTCATACGCGATAATTCAATTAAAAAGAGAGAAAGGGTGTGAAGGTTTCCAAGACAATTACTTCATTACATTCCATTTCTGTAAACCAATCATGTGGGAAGGTATAGCATTGAAGAGAGGAAACTTGATTTTATAACAGAAGCAATAACATCTCGAGAACAACTTTTCTAGCGAGAATTCAAATTATATCTTGGCAGGGTCGCGCTTGACACAGTTCAATATTCCTTTCGGATTAAAGCATGATTATAGGATAACAAGTCCGTAAGCTCATTATATGTCTATTATTGTTATGTTAATATTTCTGATGACCATTATATTGAACAATGAAGCTTGTGTTTTCCAAATGATTTCTATCGCGCCACTAAACTCATCAAACTTCCCACTCGGGTATCAATTCATTGAGCTGAGCAAATCCATCGATTCCTTTTCTTCTTTAGTTCAAAAGGCGACTCAGAGATAATAAAAGAATATCAGACAATTAGACAAATGTCACGATTTTCTATGTTCCTTGCCCCCAAATCGAGCCTCATCAACCAGGCGCTGCTCAGTTGAGATCCCTGTTTTCAACTCAAGCATTATCAGTTTCAACATGGCTAAAGTGTTTACAACGATTGGCCTTAACAGATACACACAATAACCCATTTCGTTATCAATATTACGCTGTTATGGTCAGACGGTCATTGAAATGAAAAACATATAATGCCCAATTTATATTTACAAAAGAAAGGGATTTGAAGTGATGAATTAAATTAGCCAAATAGAAACATCAAGGGTAACTACAAAGACTTCGTACTCAAAATATGCGGGTTATGTGACATGATCAGTTGAGAGAAGATCTCTCGGAGCCAACATTAACTATCAGGTTACGAAATTTCAAGTGTGGATACCAAATCTTGCGTTGAATTTTTATCTTAAATCCCGTCTGTTCATTAAAATTTCGTTCAGAATAACTAAGTGATGAAGAGAATAGGATTTCATCTAAGCACAAGCGGACTTCAAACTGTCCGTCATGGCCATTGGCTGTGGCTTTTTAAGCAACAATAGCTTTTTGTCGGATCCTATTCCATTTTCAAATCTTTAAATAAAAACATGGCGTACAATCTGTCGCTCATTTCACAACTTGCAAAAACGCAATGACGATGTTCATGCACACAGTCGTCGGATTTTTGTAATTGAGCTACCCTCTGCGTTTCCCTAAAGCTTTGGATGTAAGGAAATTGTGGCAAACCCAGCGTTACTACCTGAAGATCACAAAATGCTTATTAGAACTGAAACTGATAACTCTTAGCTCAGATTAGATGCTCGATAAAAAATATAGTGAATACTTATATTATGAAACTAGTATGGGGCACAGAGCAGCGTACTCATTGACTGCTAAAGGGGAAACAAAACGGCAGATCCTCTGCAAGTATTATGAAAATCAACAGCCAGTCGGCATGATATTGAAAATATAAATATCGTAAAATAGACGGATAGATCTTGTGTCGCCAGCACAAATTGGCTTCCAATTCCCTGTTAAACTCCGTCTGACTGTACGTCGCGATCTTCTCAAATCCTACCTATCTTATGCAAAGAATTTATCATCAAACATGCTGAAACTCGCACATGTCGTTCTTTTACTTCAAATAGTTAAGATAAAAAGGGTGGAATTTTATTGGGGCACTGGTAAAAGCAATGAGAATATCATAAAACATAAAGGGCGCCTTATTACCATTTTCAAGTTAGTTAGCGAATTCCCTCTATTTAGATTGCTTTTATCTGTATCCCGTTCAGTGCAGTAGTTTGTTGAACTGCTTAGCAAATTGTCACAGAACAATATTAAAAGTTTGCTAGGGGGCGTTCTCGGGTTTTATTACGCTTCTTTGGCGCACAAACTGATGCGATGAATAGCTACA
>JAAAKL020003921.1:0-21998 GCA_010016065.2 Carybdea cf. marsupialis auct. non (Linnaeus, 1758) | reverse complement strand
TATATAGATTATGTACTCTGCAAGGGAGAATATGAGGTCAGTAATTTGTTGATCTTCTCAAAATAAAATGATACTAATAACAATCCTAACAGTGTTGGAACACCCCCTTAAGGCCCCCCCCCCCCCGTGATGATGTTTTGAAGATAAAATCTCCTGGGACCGTATTACCTTGGGTCCAAATCCCCTTGGATAGAAGTCACTTTGGACAACATTGATGCAGTTTTAACGTTGTGCACTCCCCTTTGTAGGGGCTAAGGTGGTGCCCATGTACATGGGTCTTATTTGGAGCATAGAGCACTTTAAGACCAGATGCCCTTCCTGACATCACCAATGGCCCTTCCTGGATTTGAACCCTGGCCTTCTTGAACTGAAGGCAAGGAACTTATCCACTAGACCATGGCAGTGCTCTTGTGCTTGACTTGGAGAGAATACCCCTTGTCCAAAATCCTTACTTTGTAGTTATAAAACCTTTTTGAAGGAAAATGTGGGAACCTCAAAACAATGGCATTTTTTTGTAAATGCAACTTTCAGGTAAGCACCTACATCTGTTTAGACATATTTGTTTGTCATGTTATTAGTTTCCAAACATGTTGATGAAAATAGTTTCAATAAAAGATGGTGAATGAACCACCAAGTACACTAGATTTCTAGCATATTCATATTGTGATGATAGTGTTTTGTCCTTCATGGGCAACTAGAGATAGTTAACATGTCAGTAGACATGAATCAGACTTTATATAGATAAAGGAAGAGGTGACATCAGAAATCAGTGAGATACTATTCAAATAGTTTATGAAACTCATGTAAACCTCCTGCCATCATGCTTTGCCCCCACTCAACATAGTCAGAGCAACAGAGAGGTGAGGTGTTGTGGTGGGTTTGGGTGCACCTGGCTAGTGATGATAATGATGATGAACATAGTAATCCTTGGCATTTATTTTCTTTCTGTTTAGTGTGCTCCTCATTCTATTTGATAAGTATTATCTACTAATTTATAATTTTATAATTCTTGTCAATTGTTGACTACAGTTATATACGTACATAAATATTTTATAGATCAGGTCTCTTTTCTTCCTGAGTGTACCTGTTACCTGGTTGACTGATGGTATTTCTTTTGGAATATTTTTGCTCTTAAACAATACTAAATATTGATTGCAAAAGTTAAAAACAATTTACTAAACTGTTCCATTATGAAATCAATAACACTAATTAACAATTTTCTGAACATGGGGTTGAAATTGCCTCACTTTTCTTTGTAGTGTTATCTTGCCTCAAGAGATTGTACATCTGAGGTACTTCTGTGAAAATTTTCTTGCTGGTGATAATCTTTTTGAGGTGAGATTTTATCCTAATACATTATTTGGGAAGGGATCGTTTTGTACATTCACAATGTCAATCACTACTTGTTGCTATTTTTGAGCTTCAATTAAACCCCAGATGATTTTAACTGTAATATCGCTGACACTGCTCTATATCTTTTGGTGAAATTAAGTGGTTTTTGTTAAAGACATGTTGTGGTTTTAGTGACATTGAAAATACTAGGCTGTACCTATTCTGGTTTGTGATGTGATGCAAGGGCTGTGGCAATGGTGGCATGACCTGCACATGTTAAGAAGAAGGATCTAAATGTGTAATTAGTAGTGTTGCTCAAACACAGTGGGTCACTATTCATATGTCCTGAGAGCCTAAAATTAACAGGTATATGCTGCTCATATCCAGTTTCAATACCTCCTCTCAATAATTGGAAATGATTAAATTTGCTATAGAGGTTTATTTTTAGTACTGGTAGTTTAACTTTGACTACCTCACTTTTTTGAGCAAGCTACAGTGTCTGTGATGTCATTTCTGAGAGGTACCTTAAGTACACATATTGAGATTTGTGATAAGTTTGATGATCTGTTTTCTATTTTTTTGACTTGTTTGACCCTATGTATGATTATCTCTCTTGCTTCATATTACATATATGTATATTACATAAAAGTTAATCACATGACTTGCATAATCTTTGCATAAACACTGCATAAATCTTAAGTAAGGTAGGAGTCAATTAGTCCCATTCTGATTTGTTCGCATCATTTTTTTTACTGCTTAATGGTGCGAGTTTTTGTTGTGATGTGTAATGTGAATTAAATTGAGGTTATGTTATTGAAAACCAAATAAATACAAGAAATCATTTTTTAATGTAACAAAAGTAATATAGAAATAGTGGGTTATAATCATGATGGCATTGTCAGTAGATAGTTGAAATAAATAGTTAGTAGGCTTTCGGTAGATGATAATTAAGAGCCACATATTAACGACACAATGAGTGATTAGTGAAATCTTTATAACAGGTCTTCCCAAATTATGTCTGTTTTGGTACAGTTTGAGAGTTGTGGATTTTCACCTAAAAAGTGCTGATGTTAGCTGAATTTCCTCGTCACAAGTAAAATATTTACTTTTTCTAAGAGAGTTGAACTAGACTAGTGTGATGTTTCACTGATATTGAACAATTTGTACAGGTTCAATGAGGGGTGGTTGAACCCCCTCCCCTAATACAGAACTGCAACAAAAATCTCAGTAGAAATGTGGTCAAAGGGATTCTTTCTACCTGTTTTATTGTTAAAAAAATTAAATTGAAAGTTTCCAGGACTATGGATTTGTTGCTGAAATGCCAGTACAATCTTAATGTGCTATCAATGTCCAGAAAAGTAAGGGATGCAGAATAGCTCCCAGAACCATCCAATAGAGGTGGAGGTGTACTAAAACCTGATCATAAATACATACATACATGTATATATACAATGAGGTCAGGCGTAAATGTACCTTTTGTATAACTGAAAAGTATGCAATTACAACTGCTGGTAACCCATTGAATAAGTGGTCCAAGCTGGTCTCGAAGTGTCTGCATGGGAATTCATTTGTTGCCAATAAGTAAAAGGACAAACCCAGTCGCAGAAAGTCAGCGATCTGCGATCATCATCACAGCTACTGGAGCAAGTCACAGCAATGTCACGGAAAGTCACAGCTGTGCTACAAACAAAATTTTTTAATCAATTTACAATTCACGTAGAAACAACAACCACGGAGACTCTTCACAGAGAGACTGTAAGCTTATAGCTAAACGATCCAAAATTGTTCCAAATTTCCACATTCTAAATGAAGTGTGTGTGTGTGTGAACTTCGCGGAAGGATATGGCCTGAAATGGTCTCATCGCAGCAATATCGAAAATTTTCTGCGACAGGAAGGACAAATAACATGACCTCCTAATTGTATGATAAGATAGGGTATAAATAGAGGTATAATTGAAGAATTTTCCTTTGCGGTCTGAAGAACGTCAGCAGATGGGATGTGAAACCTAAGGTAGCTGTAATATTTTGCTTTTCCATTTTTATTGCTGCATAGTAGTACATATATATACATTAAAGTCAGGAATTGATGATGTTATGAGAGAGAGTTGTTTGAGATGGTATGGGCATGTATTGAGAAAAGAAGACGGTGCAGGTGTAAAGAGAGCAATGATGTTTAAAGTTGAAGGCAGAAGAGGACGAGAAAAACCTCCAATGAGATGGAGAGACAAGATGGGAAAAGATGCTGCAAAGATTGGCCTAAAGAAAGACGATGCCAAGGAAAGAAAAAGATGGAAAGCAAAGATTGGTCGAAAGTCGGTAACCCAACGACAAATGGAAAAGGGCTGACTATAAAAAGTGATTGGATGGATTTATATAAAGCCAGTTTCTTATAGGTTTTCGCCAGTTCCTTCCACTATAAGCGAATTTCAAGTGGAACAAGACCTGAAGGAATTCGCTACAAAAATCAGAAATAAGTGTTTTTTATAGAAGCCAAAAGGCAGTTCATAACCATGTAATCACCCCGTTTAGGCTTAAAAGTGACTGGCAAGCTCCTCTCAACAGCATAGACCCACACATAAAGGTATATCTCAAAAGGTTGGGAAAAGACGTCCTATCTGCACTCTCTCTCTCTCTCTCTCGAGAGAGAGACGTCATACCCCAATCTCGCCAAGGAAGAGAGAAATGCTATCGTGATTTTGTCTAAGGATAGAAATATCATCATAAAGCCAGTAGATAAGGGATCAACTGTTGTAGTGTGGGACAAGTTAGACTACGTAAAAGAAGCCGATAAACAGCTAGATAATGAAGGGGTGTATAAGAAGATATCTCACTGTAATGACAGACTTTGCAAACTAGTCATGCAGAGCAATAAGTTATTCCGTGGACCACACAATCGCAACCTAATCTCTGACGCAGAGTTAAAATACTTTACTTTCCAACACAAGAATGCAGCTAGGATGGGACGCATGTATCTTCTTCCCCCAAAATCCACCAGCGTATGCAAGATATCCCGGGTCGCTCCGTAATTTCTAATTGTGGAGCACCTACGGAATACGCATCTGAGTTTCTAAATTTCCATCTAAAATCTGTCATGCAAGCAAGTCAAACGTACATCCGTGACAGCACTGACTTTATCGAACAGTTAAGACTTTTGGGCTCGCAACCAACAGATGCCATTATGGTAACTGCAGATATCGTGGCTCTATACCGCAACATACTCCATGACGAGGGCCTTAAAGCTTTGGAACATAAACTTAACAACAGAGAAAATAGGCTATTCCCACCCAAGATCTTGTAGGACTGACCAGATATGTCCTCGAAAACAACATTTTTGAATTTAACGGATAAACATATAGACAGGTGTCGGGGGACTGCCATGGGAACAAAGTTCGCACCCCCGTATGCTTGCATTTTCATTGGTTATCTTGAAGAAGACGTCATAAGTGAAATAGTCAAACCTTTGTCAAACCTTAGTCAAACGATTGGACTGACCAAAAAGCAGGAATCAGACTTGGAAGTCGCTGACTTTAAGGTTTTCCCTTGGAGTGATCAGAATGGATCAGATCAAAACCCAATATATCAGGCTCAACACATGTTAGAGCGATTGGAGGGAAATTAAGAGAAGCTAGGCTGCGATGGTTCGGGCACGTACAGAGAAGATAGGAAAAACTTATAGGGAAGAGATTATTAAGAATGGGGCCCCCAGGGAGAAGAAGGAGAGGAAGGCCGAAGAGAAGGTTTTTAGATGCTGTAAAGAAGGATATGGTGGTTACTGGTGTGGAGATGGAGGACGTCAAAAATCCACCGAAATGGAAAAGGATGATCCACTGTGGCGCTCCCTAAAAAGGGCTAAGACGAAAGATGAAGAAGAAGAAGATCGTAACAAATGAAGCACTCATAATAAGCTGATGTCCTTCATTTCTGCAAGTTGCGTAATTACAGCACCCCATGACCTTTTTTCATCATTCTAAGATAAACCGTGTTGAGTGGTGGGAAAGAAAGAAGATTGTCTTCTCTTAATTTAAAGATTTTAAGCAACTTTTATTGTACAAGAATTACACAACCCTTTCAAAATTCTTGACTTACTTGACTTAACTGCGTACTCCAGAGAGCCTCGCCACATTCTTCCTGATGCAATCCCGCCACTTCTCTCTGTCTTGACATATCCTTTCAGCTGTCAGTATTGGCAGCTTAGTGTCCTATCTTAGTTGGCCAGACCAACGCTTTGGCGGGCCTTCTTTTTGGGCGCTGGCAAGTGAAGTCATCCTTATAAGAAACTCGTACGTGACTAGAGTTTGGCAACGGATGATCTGACCGAACCATTTCATTCTTTTCTTGCGAATAATGTCTGTGATGGTCATCTCAATGCCAAGTAACTCTCTCACTTTTTCAAAAAACAGTCAAAATTAAATTTGTAGGAATCTTAAAAACATTGAAATTTTATTGTTACTACTTGATAGCTCTTCTTGTTAATTTACATTAATTATTCCCCATATTTCCCAACAAAATTTGCCTTATTGTTTTCTTTCGCTCTGTTATCTTCACCACTTTCCTGTTCTCTTTTTCTATATCTTTCTCACATCTTCTCTTTACTCCTCAACTTTCTTGGGCCCAACTTCTTGTTAAGCTTTCTTTGTTTCTTGTATCCCCTTTTTCTTTCCATTTATGACCGTCCCGTGTTCAGCTTTTGCTTTTCATGCACGTCTTTTGCCAGGTCCATTTCATGTTTTATTCTTTCTCCTTTATCTATGTTTCTTAAATAACCTCCTTTCTCTTACCTGAAGTTTATTTTCTTCACCTTTGCCCTTCCATTTATCTCTGTATTCTTTAACACCATCTATTCCAAACTCTGATGTTGGTTTTCTCCTCCTCGTTCTTGCCCTTTTACCTTGCACTTCTTCTGTTCCTTTCTACTATTTTTCATGCCTGCATCATTTTCTTGCACATCTGCTTGTGCATTTGCCCCAGTATTACACTTTCAAAGAACTTTGGAGTGTATTTCTTTAGATCTTAGCAATTTTTCTTTTTAAAATTTCTTTTTGCACTAGTGAGTGGTATCCTACCATGTCTGCTTTTGCATTTTCCCCAGCATTACATTTTCAAAGAACTTTGGGGTGTATTTCTTTAGATCTTAGTAATTTATCTGTTTAATATTCTTTTTGCATTAGTGAGTGGTATTGAGAAATAACATGGATATTACAGAAGACCCCCCTCCTGAGCCCGATGAAAATCGTGATGCTATAAGCATGGCTGACAGAATTACAACAAGGTATTTGATATTGATCTAAATAAATTAATGAACTTTCAAGGCTGTATTTGAAGAAATTATGTTTGTTTCTTCGTTCTGCAACTTAACAACTCGTAAACAATGTAATGATCAATTTGCACTTGTAGTATGAAATTGCCTTCAAACTATGTAAATCCTCAGATTGTTGGATTAAGTTTTAAGTACATATGTTTTCGCTCCTTCGTGCAGTTTTATTGTTCTGTACCATCAACAAACTTTTAGATCTCGGAATCTTCTGTATGTATAATATTACTTTTGGCGTTCTTAGAGAAATGGTTGGTAGTTGATATTCAGCGTTATTTCACGTTGGTCATGAACAAGTGAGAAGAGGTATCCCTGGCCGTGACCGCGACTGTAAAACTGAGAAAGAGAAGGAGAAGGAAAAAGTGAAGAAGTAGTAGAAGAAGACAAAGTGGAAGACAAAAAAAGGGACACAAGAGAAGAAAAAGGCTTAAAATCTCGGGAATAAAATGTGACCCAAGAGACTTGTTTTGCGTTTTTCTAGATCATTGACAATGTTTAATCACTAATTATAAATATCAATCATGAAAGTAAGATTGGAAATGATAGTGAACAGAGTAAATTTTATTGACTGAAATTTGTCTGTATAAAAAAGACTAGTTTTCAAACTTTTTTCTTTGTTCATGTGGGAAGATTTTATTCATGTACTAAATGTTCCGGAATGATTTTAATGAACAATGAATCGTATTTCTTGATCAACATTGTGTGGACAGTGTGTTCGATTGTGGTAAGCGTATGTATGTGTAACACTGTAAAGCCTGGTTCTCACTGTGGGGTAAGGCTTGTCCTTGTCCTTGTCTTGCTTCAAGACAAAGTGGGAACCGGTTACTTGTCTAGTTTGATTGACAGCTTGCGACGTAAGGCTTGTCGAGCAGAATGAAAAAGTTTTCATTCTTGCAAGACAAGCCTTGTCGTATTGCTTTGTTCTCGGCATTCTATTTTGGAAGATTGCACGTGTGGGGATCGTTTGAATGAACATATAAACTGGAGTAGTAGTGAAACCTCACGAGATCGTTTGAATCACAGTAGAAGCTTGTATCTTAGGACAGTCGTTTGCCTCTGAAGTAATGACAATCGAATCAAGGCAATACTTTATTCGTCCTCGTCAGCCATTTCACAGGAATTCTCGCATTTCAAAGCTCGTGGAGCCATTTGATTATTTATAGTTGAGTTGTCTCTTCCGAGATGTGTCGATCAAAGTCAGGTGCTCAATCAAGACATCAACATCGACAACGACAAGGACAACGACAAGGACAACGACAAGGACAACGACAAGGACAACGACAAGGACAACGACAAGGACAACGACAAGCCTTACGCCGCAGTGGGAGCCAGGCTTAACATACCATTGGCAATTCAATGTGCATACAACCCTCTCCTCCTTATTTCTTGATTAATTCCGTAAATCATTCTCTCGTAGTCCTCAGTGCTCTCCTCGTCTTTTTATTTTAATATAGAAAATATGCACTGATAATGTCTTTATAAGTATATGGACATGAATTGTTTTCTTCTTTCAACCACAGGTATGCCAATTTCATGGTAGACCATCCGTTCGTTAATTTATTTGCTGTCTTGTCGGCCGTCATTCTAGCTGCTGTTCTGGCTTTCGTAAAACCCATTGCACAAGATTTACCGGATTTTTCGGAGCCAACCAAGGTTAGTAGCTTTTTGATCCAAAAATATGCAATTTATGATGACATCTTGCGATCAAAATAAAAGTTTGAAACCTTCTCTGGAACTCCTTACAACGTGGAAACCCGGATGTCTTAGGCAATTCGATCCCTAGTCTAAATGGCTTGGAATTCTCAGGAAATTCTGTTAGTCAAAAGCGATTAAAATTTGTTGAGACAAGTTGATCTTATTCCAATATGACAAGCGGGCAATATGTCCTGTGTTTTGTGGATGGATACCAGTTGCTCATGCCAGACAAAGCAAGAGTTCTGAAATGAGAAGTTAAAGTGATAGTCTGACTCTGAAGAATCTACGAGTGAACGAAGTACAGGTATGCACTTGACTTGACGACAGATATGACGACAGGTGACCTAACTGGCGATTTCTCGATTGCGGATGATCAACTGCCGCATAGGAACATTGTGTTTTTGACAATAATGAAAAGGATGAAGATGATGAGGATAATATCGATTATAATAATCACAATAGTAAAGATGATGATGATGATGATGATGATGATGATGATGATTACAATTGTCATAGGAATGACGATGGTGACCATAGAGATGATGATGCTCATGATGATGATTGTAATTAGTATTATTATTATGATGATGATGATGATGATGATGAGGATGATTAGGATGATGATAAGGATGATGATGATGATCGTGATGATCATGAAGAATTTCAAAATCAGGAGGAGAATTTAATGATGATGATGGTGATGATGATAATGGTGATATTTATGGATGTCTGAAATTATACGGAGCTATAATCATACATTAATGCTATGGGCAGATGTGGGGACTTTGGGTTTATTGATAATTGGATTCTTTCTTCTTTCAGGGCTTTGAAGCATGGGGTACCACCCTCAGCAGTCGTCAAAATTCTCTAACACGCCTTAGTGCTGTACCTTGGCTAAATACTCGTCCACCTGGTGCATCATTTCGGAAGCCGAGAGTAAGAAGGTCGGAACCTTTAAATTTTTGTCAAACGTCTCTAAAGTTTTACATCGGCTCTATGGTAACCGTATATAAATCGAAATCTGAAGATTCCAACTTATACACCCTTAGTAACATGAAGAGTATTTGCGCACTTCACCACAGGATCATAGAGCAAGATTTTAACTACCAGGGGGCAAGGATAATGCGCAGAATAGGAAATGAATCTATTCCATGCCCAACCTACAGCTTACCAAACATTATTGCTTCGAGATACAAACGAGAAACATGCCAGTATATTACACAGGCCGATCTTGATCACTTCTCCAAAATACTTGGCTACTGTGCCCAGTTCTATCGAAGTGGTACCCTGGCTCGGTGTTCTCTTCGGTCAAGATGCGCAAACATACCCTCAAACTGCAGCAAGTATCCTGACCGGGATCAGTTCTATTATATTTATCATTACCTTGCCGACCGAGAATTTGCAGGCAACCCATCGCACCTGAAACTCGTGCTGAACGTAGAACTTCTTAACGACCCTTGGAGTGAAAAAACGACAAAGGAAGTTTACAAGACAATTTACGAAAAGAGCTTGACGGATCTTACTAAAGTGACTGAGGGAGATGTACAGCTTGTAGCCTTCGATTTTCATGGATTGAGGTTTTCAATTTTCAATGATCGTCTATTGAGGGAAGCGTCGCTGATCTTCCTAGCCCTTGTGGTAGTCCTTGTATTTATTTGGGTTTTTTCTGGATCCCTTTTTATTGCGGTTATGACATTTGCATGCGTGATATTTGCACTTCTTTTGGCTTACTTTATATACGGAGTCGTATTCAGACTTTCTTTCTTTCCATTTCTCAATGTAACTACACTCATATTTCTCGCTGGTATCGGGGCTGATGATGCTTTTGTTTACGTTGCCTCGTGGAATGAAGCTAAGCGACGTATGCCATACAGACCAAGCCATAATTATTCATATTTTCTAAAACGTTGGACAGCATACTCCTTGAAGCACGCCATTGTTGCTATGTTTGTGACCAGCTCTACTACAGCGGGGGCGTTCTATGCAACAGTAACATCAAACATAATTGCAATCAAGTGCTTTAGTATCTATGCAGGAACTTCTATCTTAACTAACTATCTTCTAATGGTCACATTGTTTCCAGTCGTGGTAATAATACAAGAAAAGTATTTGATAAGTTGTACCCACCGCTTCATGCCAATGGTCTGCGCACCAAGGAGAGACCAGATGTATTCCTCGGACTTCCGCGAGGAAAAAATGTTAGAAAATAAAGAAATATCCATTCTGAACCAACAGGAATCACAAGAGAAAGACTATACTAAGGCTAGTGGAAACATCTTTCAAATCACGTTAATCCTTAGCCGATTCGGGACTGCAGTTTTTGAGAAATATTTACCACTGATCGTGTACAAGCTTCGCTATTTTGCCATATCATTTTTCTTAACCCTGGGGATCGGTGGGTTGATAGTGATATTCTATAAACCGAAGTTAAATTTACCACTTAAGCAGGACTTTCAGATGTTTTCGTCCTCAACGTCTGTTGCCCAGTATCAGCTGAATTATGAAAAGAAATTCTCATTTCATTATGCGTCCTCTGGTTTCTATTTGAACGTGATCTTTCTTTTCGGGGTGAAGGAGCATGACGATCGAAATCCGTTCAACCCCGATGATAAAGGAACGGCAACCCTAAAGCCAGAGTTTTCAATTAGTTCCACAGAAGAGCAGCTGTGGTTACGGAGATTCTGCCTCCAGTTAAAAAACTCGTCCTTCGTTCGAACCAAGTATATCTCATTTTGCGAAAGCTATCGAACTATGTGGCGTCAGTTAGGTATACCATGCGACAATCCATTTGCTATGAACGACCCCTGCTGCAATCTTAGTGAACCAGCGACACCATCAGTTTATGACTACTGCTTACGATCATTCATAAGAAATGGCTCAGCTATGGATGGCAGCATGAGTTTTGATCAGACGGGGAAGATCAGAGTGCTTAAGATTTCGGTTCCGCTGAAGTTTGAATATCGAAACTCTTACGAATATAATCGAATGATATTTAACACTTTAGAGGGCTGGGCAAAACCCAGAATGGCAAAGGCACCTGGTGGATACAAAGATGGCTTTTGGGTTCATCATATGCCTCTCTTTGACCTTCAGTCGGCCCTTGCAAGTGGAACGCAGGAATCCGTTGGTATCGCAGTAGCTATTGCATTCTTGGTGGTGCTAGCAACCACATGGAATCCACTTATAAGTTTTTATGCCATTTTGTCAATCATGTTTGTTATTGCTGTTACCATAGGAACGTTGGTTTTAGCGGGATGGCGTTTAAATGTGATGGAATCGATCGTATTTTCAGTGGCAGCTGGACTTTCAATTGATTTCACTCTTCATTATGGAGTGGCTTATCAGTCTTCTTGGGAAAAAACGGATCGTGTAAAAAGGGTCAAGCATGCCATTAGACACATTGGTGCAGCTGTTACGATGGGTGCGGTCACTACATTCGTAGCTGGTAAGTGGATCCTTAGCTTTCCAATCTTAACATTAAGTCAGGCAATTTGCAAGTCTGAGAAAAAGGGTTCAGGCAGGCAGGCAGGCAGGCAGGCTTCAGGCAGGCAGGCAGGCTTCAGGCAGGCAGGCAGGCTTCAGGCAGGCAGGCAGGCTTCAGGCAGGCAGGCAGGCTCCGTGGGACATTCAGATAGAAAAGCTAAATTCCTCTAAGTTAAGAGTAGACGATGCGCTGCTAAGGTTATAGCTCTTCCTACCTCCACCCCCACTCCTTCCTCTGCTGGTAGTTTCCACCTGAAAGAGTCACATTACGTCAAAACGTCTTTCATGCTGTGAGGCCTGAAACTATGACACCCGAGTAATGTATGTTAGTAAGCTCCATGTGCTTGGGAGGGGAGGGTTCTAACAGCTGCTCAGTTAGCCCAGACACCCCAAACATCACATACTGATAATGAAGCCCCCCTCGCAATTACAGATTGTTGTTACAGGTCTGCAATAGCCCGCTATTGGTGTGACTTCAGCATAATAGATAAATATATATGGTCCACAGATAATAGATAATAGATAAATATATATGGTGGTAGATACTATTTCAATGGCCAGTTTAGGGTGGGGATTATTTCATTCTGTAAAGTACATATTCTATGTCTATCATAATGGTGGATATTTTGATGCGAAATATCAATGTCAAGTATTTCTATGAGATGATAATAAAATTCTGGAGAACTTTTTACACCTTTGCATTTTTTAGACAAAATCCGTTATTAAGTTTGAAGAGATACTAGAAAAAGCGATAGAAAATGTCAACACCGGGATTCGAACCCGGGGCTCGCGCATGCGCTACGTGCTGCTCGACCTAATGAGCTATGGTGACCCGGTGATAGCACAGTTCACTTTCTCTAGACTTTCACAAAATGACAGTCCTTCCATGGTCAAGTCACATGGCGCGGAGAAGCTGGTCTCCAAAATCGTTAGAGCTGGATGCGATGTCCACTGGCGAAGTCTCAGGGGCTAATGTGGCGACTAGAGAAAAGTGAACTATGCTATCAACGGGTCACATAGCTCTGTTGGTAAAGCAGTACGCCGCGAATGCGTGGGTCCCGGGTTCGAATCCCGATGGTGACATTTTCGCGTTTCTCTAGTATCTCTTCAAACTTGGTATTTTCAAGTCCCCTCTTCTCTATAACAAAGTCCCAAATGTAGCTTTGGTATGGTATTGTGCATACTATTTTCCCGAATTTAGTACAATCATTCGCATTTTACGTTTCTTGTAGGGGTGGCTATGGCACCAGCTACGATTCTGGCATACATCCAGATGAGCCACTTTCTAATGTTGGTGATGACAGTTAGTTGGTTTTACGCGACGTTCTTCTTTTTGCCGTTGTGTGCAGTTATCGGTCCAACTGGAGACTTCTGCCAATACAATTGCAATCGAATCATCCTTTTCAGCCGATGGAAGTCAAGGACAAAAAAATCCACTGAAGAAGCAGATCTAAATGGAGATGCAACGGCACACCGCACGATAACCCCGTTAGTGAGTTCCGAGTCGGCCAATATTTCCACGGTGACGTAAATGCGACCGAGGAGAACAAAAATCAAACAATGGCAACAAGCTGTAGCTCTCGGTACCAAAATAGAATTTGACTAAAATAATTGCTCATTTTAATGGTTGACCTGCTCACACACTTAGACCTTTACCGTGGGGAGTCATTAGGATTCTGTTCTTACACTCATCGCCCGTATTTCCGAATCGATTCATTTGAAGTGTGCACTTTCTACAAGACTCATTTCAGTGGCATATGTAGAAACTCCCGATGGGGTGGGCCAATCTTAAGCCCTTATGTGGGCCTCTCTCCCCAATCACATTTTTAAAAATTTCGTTACCATATAGTGACCAAATGTGTCAAATCATACCCTACCATCAAACACTAAAAACGCGTCCCATCCAACCATTTCACGGCACCAATGGCCCAATGACCCCACTTCCCCGGTACCCGCCGCTGATTCGTACAAATTAACGACCAGAAGTTTACAAGTTAGAGCTTTCCTTAGTTGTTATTCTTTCAAAACGTCACTTAGTTGTGATTCTTTCGGAACTTCACTTCGTTGTGATTCTTTCAGAACTTCACTTCGTTGTTATTCTTTCAAAACTTCACTTAGTTGTCATTCTTTCAAAACTTCAGTTAGTTGTGATTCTTTCAGAACTTCACTTCGTTGTCATTCTTTCAAGACGTCACTTAGTTGTGATTCTTTCAGAACTTCACTTCGTTGTTATTCTTTCAAAACTTCACTTAGTTGTCATTCTTTGAAAACTTCAGTTAGTTGTGATTCTTTCAAAACTTCACTTCGTTGTCATTCTTTCAAGACGTCACTTAGTTGTGATTCTTTCAGAACTTCACTTCGTTGTCATTCTTTCAAAACTTCACTTAGTTGTCATTCTTTCAAGACGTCACTTAGTTGTGATTCTTTCAGAACTTCACTTCGTTGTTATTCTTTCAAAACGTCAGTTAGTTGTCATTCCTTCAGAACTTCACTTCGTTGTTATTCTTTCAAAACGTCACTTAGTTGTCATTCTTTCAAAACTTCACTTCGTTGTCATTCTTTCAAAAGTTCAGTTAGTTGTGATTCTTTCAGACCTTCACTTCGTTGTTATTCTTTCAAAACGTCAGTTAGTTGTCATTCTTTCAGAACTTCAGTTAGTTGTCATTCTTTCAAAACGTCAGTTAGTTGTGATTCTTTCAGAACTTCACTTCGTTGTTATTCTTTCAAAACGTCACTTAGTTGTCATTCTTTCAAAACTTCAGTTAGTTGTCATTCTTTGAAAACTTCAGTTAGTTGTCATTCTTTCAGAACTTCACTTAGTTGCCATTCTTTCAGAACCTCACTTAGTTACCATTGTCTTAGAACTTTACTTAGTTATCATACGTTATATTATATTTCCTTATTTGATTATTCAGAGGCAAAAGGCACTTTATTGTTTTGATGCCGTTCCTTAATTGACCAGTTCTTATGAGAACCGTTATTCCAATCCCTTCTAATTTCGACCTTCCGCTCCGTTTAGTTTTGACCTGGCAGTACGTTTCCTCTAGCTTGTAAATTAAGCAGCTGTAATGCCATATCGGGCGACTATACGATTATAACCTGGAAAAGGTGATGATCCAAACGACCGTACAATTATGACACCGATACCCATGGTGATGTCCCTTCATTGATTACTAGAATTCAGTAAGAATCAATATTCATGCTGACTGATGAACGTGTACTGATATCAGAAGAAGAGTTGTTCGCTGTACAAAACATGTTATGGCAAAATTTGATGTCTTCTTCGGATGTAAACAACTTCCTTACTATTTCGACAAAGAGTAACTGAGTTATTTTGACAAATTTATTTCAAAGATAATGGTTATTGGAGAGCATTTGGATGAAGGAAGGTAACTACCATTGCTCTCTCCTTTCTCGGTCAAGAGGGTTACAACACACCACTAGAAATACATCCAGTGTCAGTGAAACGGTCTCTGTTATCATACTTTTAGAAGCCGCAAATTTTGATCAAGCTTTACTTTGATAGAAGAGCAACTTGTTTAGTATGGATACTGCTTTCAAAGCTGCAGGATCAAAAAGAGAACGCGATTTTGCGAATACCCCAACCCAATAACATCGGCAGTTGCCTGGTCACTTTTCGTTTCTGAACGCCCCTGACTGCTTGCTAAGTCAGCTCTGTGAATGAGCAGTATGTTGTAATTTGTACAGCTTGACGAAACATTCGTTACAAGACTACTTTTGCTCACTATAGCCGTGACATATTGCTTAATTGTACCGTATAATATTTGCATAAGTCTTTGCACATCGGCACGTTTGTTGTCATACTGATACCCGCCTTGTACGTTTTATGACATCCCCTTCTTCATGTTAACCGATTTGTTATCACAACTGACTGACGACACGCTTTAGTAACTAGTTCCTCAGGAAAAGTTTTCAAACAGTATACGTTACCTACGAAAATGGATATATTCCGACTTAAATTATTTCAGACATTTTCAGATATTAGGTTTCGAATGATAATTAAGTGTTCTGGTAACAATTAGACAAATCCATAACGTATTCCTAATTTTAAACAATCGGAACTAGAAGTTGCCGACAAGCCTATGCCTCAAAAAAGGATGGACCTTAGAGATTTTTCATAATTGTAGTGCATTCTGAGACAAAGCAGATATACTGTACCATATTTCGGCTACTTTTTTGTAGATGTCATAACCTTGTATACCTCATTGGTGGCATTGTTTTATTTCTCTATAACCTTTTCAAATTTATCGTATGCATTTAGTGAAGTCTTTTGGGTAAAGTGACATTTTGATACTTCACTGGTTTGTAAATAATTAACGCGTTTCGTATTTTATATGAATAAGTTATGTATTGTTAGATTTTTGATGTAAAGTTTGTTAATATCATGTCGTAAATATTTTGTGATAGAGACAGCTAGAGACTTTTTTTGAATTTTGATACTAAGTTAGAAGAGACACTAGTGAAAAGTGAACATGTCACCACCGGGACATGTTCACTTTTCACTAGTGTCTCTTCTAACTTGCTATCTTCAAATCCTCTCTTCTCTACAATTTTGATACTCTTATATGAAAATTAAGTGTCTTATCAAAAGTTTTGAGGGCAGATTTGCAACTAATTGATAATTGAAAAGCCAGAAGTCGGGATCCAGTGTGTATAATGAAGTGCCAAAAGTTGCACGTTTGCATTTCAGAGACAACTTAGCTTTTTGGCTCAGATCTTAGGCTGCTTAATTTTCAAGCTGAAACCAATACTGAAGTTTGTAACTGGTTGCTTTTATTACTTGTTCTATTAAAGGGAAGAAGTAAAAGAGAAGTCAAATTTATTTAAAGAATTTCTTTCAGAACAGCCGCATGGACAAGATGTAGTTGCAAAGCAATCTCATTCGTCTTAAAAATGGAAAGCACGCTTCCAGCGGCTACGTCACAATCCTTTTAGGCTGCAATGCCCACTTCAAATTTGAGTATGGTAGGAAGTGATCGGAATCCTGGTGACCCCCGTTGCAAACGTAGAGAGGGAGTGGTGCAACTTTATGCCCCAACGGTCGCTTGTTCAAGATATTTGTTCTCCGTAGTATAACACGATCAAAACATCGTCGGATAAGATTTCTAATCTGAGCTCCCCATGACCAACTCCAACATAAAACCACTGCGTCAATCTTTAAAATATAACTGAAGTTAATTTAACAACTACAAAGAGGGATAAATAGAATGCTAATCGATCAAATTTAACTAGTAAGATATTTTATGACGATAATAGCCCAGCCCAACCCTATCTATCAGCGTCCTAACAATTCACCATGAAAACGAGGCGGTACGTAAATCTAAGGTCATTCATTATGGAACATGTAGACTACACAAATACATGAAACTAAACATATATCCTTTTCAAAAATGCATACGAATAGGTACAACAAGTGAACCACCCCCTCACCATCACCCCCACCACAGCATGTGTCGAGGCATCCTCCTGAGTTGAATACACTTTAGAGTACACACTTAAGGCCCTGTTTGCAGTTGTAAGGATCTAAATTTGGAGCGAATCGGCATTGTGTTTCAACGGAACTTCATGGATCCCCTTCTCGTCTAGTTCTGCTATCCGTACCAGTTTGTGACCGCTTTTGAAAGTGGACTAGTTTGGATTTGCTCTCGCGCAAATGCTTTCCATCCTTACGAGAACTAGTAGGGATCGAAAATGTGGCGAATAAAATTGGCCCTTCGAGGTGAATTTGACGTGATATATAGTATTGGCACGCTTGTCACTGTAAAACCTATTGTACATGTTTCAGCGATTCAAACCACGCCAAAGTTGTGGATTGAAGGTGACTCAATCGCGTCAGAACACCCGAGAAAGGAAATCCAATTACGCACTAGCTTACTTTTAGATGAAATACATGATGTAGAAGACACATCAACTTTAATAGTCTATCACTTAGACTATTATTGTTCCAACAGAAGTATCGGGATACCATTTCTATATCACTTTCTAAAAAGGATACATTCCACCTCGAAATTGGTTTCGAGTTGGTAAAATGAATTTGAAACGTCTGTGCTGCCATTTCATTTAAAATGACTGATAATAAGAAACAGAAAGCAAAGTATTCTTAATAGAAACTACAGAAATTCACTGCTATTACACTCGAATACTCCCAGGCCCGAAATATAAAGGATGGATGGATATTTTCCTGTTGAAAATTATAGGGGTCGGCTTATATTTTTGCTTAATGCAGATACATTGGGCGGATCAAACATTTCATCTCGAAATTTGCTGAACGTTATGCGCAGCAGTTTTTATAAGGGTCTGAACGATGTTCTAGTATAAAATTACGTACCTTACCAGATCGGGGGGTTGCCCGGGGCAATGCGAACATCCATCCACCGGGACCCCGGGATGAGTTAGCTTCAATGGAAGTTACTGCGACCACAGGTTTAGTGGTGACAAACACACCTGTGCTAATGCAGCAAACGAAAGGATAGAATTGCAGTAAATCTAAAACTGAGAATTTAGGTAAACTATGATCTAAAAACAAAAATGAAGTTGTTAACATCATCAATAATTTGGAAAGAATAATCAACGACACTTACAATCTGCAGATTAACACCGTCTTTACTCGCAGTCGGAATGAATAATGGCATATGATCTGAAAGTAGTCTGAGCTCTAGTTGGGCGTCAACATACACGTGACGTGACGTCAACATACATGCTTTAGTTTAGCCTCACGAGTTTAAATGAATTGAGGGAAGAATTATCGAGTGAGAACGACTTAGTTGGAAGTCAAATCTTTTTTATCTTTCTGGGTTGTTAGCTTTTAGTTTTTAAATAAAATATTCAATCACAGGAATCTCCGTCTATTCATTGAGTTCAGTTAGCGGCAGTTTTAACATACAAATCAGCATATTTTGAGCTTGAGTACGGATGTTTGATGGTTGTTGTGGATATTATTTCCCTGCAAGCAAAATAATTTTATGACGTCATCATTACAGTGCTCTATTTCACCAGCTCTTCTATACCTTTGCATCTCATCACGTTTCTAAAAAATAGCTCTTCCTTTTTTCTTATAATCTTCCTTCACATTTTACTGCTTACTTACTTTTTCGTCCAGGGTATAATTATCTTTCTTTAAGAAATCAAATTTCCACTGGGGAAAAATGTGCTCTAGATGGACGACTGAAAGAGGGTTTGAAAATTACCCCAAATCTAATAAACGGTATATGGAATAGTCCGGGGAGTTTAGGAAACGTATAATTTAAGAGGAATATCAGTACAAAAATTACTCGAAAAGGTACTGAAGTATCCAAAAGCAAAAACGGCTTTGAAGAGTATTTAAGTTGCGATGTATCTTCTAAAGTAAGGGAAAATTTACTTTCTATATTAGAAATGATTAGAGATTTCTTCCGCACATCAATAAACGGATGGCTAAAATAAACATTTCTGCCGTTTATAAAAGATATATTGGAGGGGGGGGAGGAGACCAAAGAGTATAAATGAGCCAGAGTAAAAACACAATAGGGTATCGGAAATGAACATATCTAGCAATATAACATTTGAACAGAGACCTTTGTTCATTCACTTCACAGTTTGTTTTGATAAGTGCCTGACCAAAAACTTTAAAAAATACTTTTTTGTACTTAATTTTCAAGTATTCATTTCCATAACATAATGGGATTGTGAAAGTCACTGATAAGATGTGCCTTGTGCTTGTGCTTGTCAAATTCTATTTTTTATGGCTTCATGACTTTGATCATCTTTCTGCAAGAATTTCAAGTGATTGAGACCTTCTAATCCCGATTAGGATGGAACAACAAAACCATTACACTCTTGAAATATAGGATATCATGATGCCGTGAATGTTTTATCAAGAATTATATATCCATGCAGGGAATTGGAGATACCAGCAGGTCTAGATTACGGAGAGGTAGGTGATGCGGTTTTGCAGGCTCCAGACTTAAGACGATGAGTATTTAGAATGGACACCACAGGTGATTTGAGTCAGTAAGAAAGGTGAAGAGTTACAAGGAGGTAAGTATTAACTCCAAATTATTCCGTACTAATCAGATTCTAATAATTATACTTTAAATGCTTCTACTCCTTTTACACCTTTGCAGTACTAGCTTCAAGTTTGGTTTCTGCCGTGATTTTCTTAGTTTGATCACCCTATGGAGACTTGGGGATCATTTAATTTATCTCCCGTTATTCCACGTTGCTCTATATTTGATTACTAAATAACGTGTAATATAATTTACAACAGACACAGCATATCGTAAATAATAAAAGAGACCACGTCTTTTCTCTTGAGGAATATTCGAATCGTTCTTAAGCAAAATATTAAGAAATTTCTGTTAAGAAATTTTAAAAAGTTTAAGATGTTTTTAGGGAGACGTCCTCGGTGTCCCATAGGTATATTCAAACGCAAAGGAGTTCAAAAAGTATAGAGAATGCGTGTCAAAGACATCATTTGTAGTTTCTGAAACTGTTAGTTATTCCCAGAGAAGGTTTTCGTTTTCCTACATTACCTATAATAATTTGTCTCTATATCTCCTTTTTATGACAAACAAACTTCCAGAATCTGTGCTTGCTTTCGCAATACTCTTGTAGCTTTCAATTAAATTGCCTTTGACCCTTGATTTATCCAACTCAAATAGCTTGGAGATCGTGTTGATATTTTCGCTTCCTAAAACTTTCAATTTCGAGTTGTATATCGAAGACTTAAAGTTTACTAAGCAGCAGAAGGATGGCTTATATAAAAAACCCACCTATCTCTTCATATTTTTCCATTTGCAACATGTGACCATTTTCTAGATATTACATATAAAAGAAACCTTCTTATTTCCAGTGCCTTGTTAAATCAAACAGATCGGAATTGCATGAATTGCAGGTTGATTTTGAAACATAATACCTATATTGGACTAACTAAAAGGAGGACACAAATACACATTCAGTAGTTACCTTATATTTTCTTGATGGACTGAAAATCGGTTTAAAACATTTGAAAACAACTTAATATTACTCACAAAGATTATCAAGGAAGTCGTTTCATTATGGCCAAAGCTTCATTATGGCCTATATTTTACAATTTGTTTAGGCTGCCAGAGGACTAAAATTACTGCTAATACAACAATCTGTTTAAGGATGAAGGAGGCATTATGTGGGACTTCAGATATGACACAATATCTCTTTTCCTCTGCCTGTTCCAGTAAAAATACCGATGAATCAAAATACACTGCAGGTTGACTTTTTTATCTTGATTTAATTTATTTTGATACTCCAGTGTAGCAACACTTTTGCAGCAAGTGAGACTAGCTTTATACCTGGTAGTCTAGAAATTCTTTTATCTTTCTTTGCAACATATTCCCCATTGCTTTGACTTTGCTGGCATCTAGAAAATGTTATCTCATTTATTAGCTCTTGAAAACTTGAAAATGGTCACAGAGTATATACGGATAACAGAGCTTGGCCAAATGATGAAAAAATACAAACTCTACGGTCACGTCTGTGTTTATCTGTGCAATTTGTGTCGATGATAATCACACGACGTTGTGCGTAGACAACCACATGGAACAGGTTTTACTTTTTCTATAAACTTTTAGCTTTATAGGGTTTTTAAGATGTGTTTCTTTTTCCTTACTTATGAAGTAACGCTTGCTGAGTTCGTAGAAGCAGTTGACCATTTCAGTTTAGAAGGGGACAAATTTTCCAGCCCAAATTTCAGATCTAAAATATTGGGGGGAAATTGAGGTTGACAGTTTAAGATTAAATATCCTTTTCAAAAGTGTTGAATGATACTAATTGGGGCATTAATTTTCCTCTTTTCCAAAGTACGTTCAACTGTTTTTGCCCAAACTTCGCCTTTCCAGAATTTTGGAGAGTGGCACAATGCCTCCCCTGTGCTCACTCACACTGTAAAACAATGTCTGCGTTTGGGAAAAGTGAAAGTCCAAATTGACCTCATACAATGTTGAAAATCTGCGAAAGAAAGTACCTAGGCAAGCGTTGTAAGATCCTCAAACTCGATTATAATGATGACAATGATGATGATGATGATGATGATGACAATGATGATAATGATGATGATGATGATAATGATGATGATGATGATGACAATGGCAATTGCGAAGATGATGATGATGATGATGATGATGAAGATGATGAAGATGATGAT
>JAAAKL020003920.1:0-16514 GCA_010016065.2 Carybdea cf. marsupialis auct. non (Linnaeus, 1758) | reverse complement strand
GGGTGGGCGCTTGTGCTCCCCCCCCCGGGGGGGTGGGGTTTTTTTTTTTTTTTTTGTTTTGGTGGGGGGGGGGGGGGGGGGGGGGGGGGGTCGGAGTTCTATTAATGTCAAATAAGTGAATTGAGGGTCAATCTTGCAATTTTTAATTGTTCAGACAAACGTAAACGGAACTTGCACTTTGCAAGGTGATCAATTTTATACCCCTGTCGTGAGAAGGAAATCGTTGACGAAAAAGGAAGTGGTGTACCTTTTGCAAGTAATTTTTCATAATTCATACAAGAGCCGCCAGAGGAAACGAATCATGCTAACCTTACTGAACTTATTTTTACTGGAGAATCGGGTTCCACCGGCTCTAGTAAACGTTTTTGCAATTTTCTTCCATTTCGCATTGCTGCCATTTTTCGAAAAACTCATCTTTTAAGAATTGGTGAAATCACCTAGCAAAGTTCGTTTTTTCAAGAAAGGATAGCTATGTTTAAATTACTGATCCCTGGCCTGTTATCAGGTTTACTACCAGCTATACTAACGTCACTGGGGAGTAATTTTAGTTTGAGCTTGGAAATCGTCTAATCACACTGAAATGAAAATCAGTAAGATTGTGTGAGTTTCCAGACCGAGCGTATTCGAAGTAAATCAGTTGCGCTATTACAGCCTTATTCGATATCGATGTATGTTGGAAAAGCAAAAGGGAATAAATTTAGATACAGTAGGAAAACCCCTCCTTCGTTGATGTTGCTACGTCATAAAAGATCATGAACGGAGGCAAACTTTTTAGCATCAGCAAGCAAATTTGTTGGAAAGGTTAAGAAAATCGTTGAAAGAGTTCAGTTGTGAGGTTTCAGATAACATCCGAACAATCCGATTTTGCCGGACCCTATACTGAGCTTGATAAAACATACAATCGTCTACTGTAGAAATGTAGCAACACATTCTAAAAGTGTCAAAGAGGGAAAGAAAATTAAGAACTTTGATGTATTGCTGTCGCCAAGGCGTGTTCACTCAAAGTAGGCAAATCTTGATTCTTTTAAGTTCGACGTTAAGAAACGCATGTTCCAATAGTAAGGATATGCCTGGTGAAACTGTTCTTAGCAATTTTTTATTAGATAGGCGTGACTCGTTTTGAGATATATGGTAGAAACAAACTGAAATTTTCCTTACCAATCCTTGTAGCTTAATAACTCCATTAACATCTTCCATCTGCTTTTATGTGTCCCTCAGTTGAAAAGCTGTAAAAGTGAAAATAGGTTAACGGGTTCAGAATTGGTCACAGTAATATTCTGAAGCTGTTCGGAACCGTAGAACCCCTCGTAATTCCTTATATTACTTAAAGTTGTGATAGTAGGGAAATGTTATACTTCACACTTGTTATCAATCCATTGAACGATCTAACTGTAATGCTTACAATGATACAAGTCATGAATTGTCATAAGGAAGTGTTAGTTTCTGAAGAACCTCCTCCCCCCCCCCGCCCCCCTTTAAGATGACTTACCACATTTTCTCCATTTTATTAGTTCAGTTCGTATTATGACACCTCTGCCATCATGGCTATGATTTAGCCCTGCTGACAGTTAATAAGACTTTCAAACCGGAGTTCTTGATCGTCCCTTCAAGTCAAGCAAATCATGCAATCACCTGTTACATATTAATCAACTCTAACTATTCTCTCCGTCGATCTGAGAGCATTTTTGATTCATGCATAGGGCCCAGAGGATTGATACCGACTCCTTTATTAATATTTGGGTACGGTAATATCCGAGAAGGCACATTTTACGACATATGACACATGAAATATGATACACTTTATAAGCATGATATCGTGTGTTCCATCATATATTTATTAAATATACGCATTGTGACCAAAGCTGGAAAAGGGATAAAGAAAAGGGGAAAAAATACAAAGAAAATACGACAAAAAGGGGAAAATTGACATTATTTCATGAAATTTGCAATTATGATATTTTTTTTTTATTTCACAGTATGTTACTTACTATAACATGTGCAAGGTAGAAAAATATGTTACGCTCAGGTGGCTTTTTCCAGCTTTTCTCCTCGTCTATAACCGTCTACCTGCCTCTCCCACGTCATCATGGAGACCATGGAGACGTGGAATTGTGCGACTTTTACTTATAAAATGTCTGCCAACAGGTGACGCTATTTCGATCTCCAAGAGTACGGCAATTTGCGTTTGGAAAATGATCAGATTCTAACCTCCTTGTTAGGCTAATTTTTCTTACACATAAAGCCAAATCATACTATGATAACTTTTATTGGAAACGAAAGGAAGCGAATTTCAAGTATATACTTTTAGAAAATAACTGTTGTTGAAGCAAAATTGAAAATGACAATGTTTCATTCATGGTGGTATTTTGATCTTAAGGAAGACGCTAATTTGCGTTTGGAAAATGATAGCGTGGGTGAGAATACAATGTCATTATTAGATTCTAATCTGCTTGTTAGGCTAAATTTCGACTCATTATTATGTAACTGATTCACGAAAGTAAGCGAATTTCAATATATATATATCTTTAGAAGATAACTGTCGTTGATACAAAGCTGAAAATGATAGTTGACCGATGACCTTGAAACAAAGGATATGTATGAAGTTATAGAAACTGTAAACTCAACTTTCTTTTTCCTTTGCGAAGTGCATTATTGCACCTCAAATATGCAAATACCGAACGCCAGAAGAATTACGGTTGCGAAGGCTTTCAAAAACCTCTCTCTCTATAAACCAGGAGTAAGATTTCAAACTTTCATGACGTAAATTTTAGCCGCTCTGAAACGTCATTTAATCTTATTTTAATAGTTACATCTTCTTTTGCGATCCTTTGTGACGTTATCGTCCTTTTCATCCTGCCAGTTAATGAAGTCCTCAAAGTTCAAATCAACGGTTGTTACACAACTTATATAAAAATTAAATCTTCTTCATATCTGGTCAATTACCAGGAAGAGTAATAATGGCAACAAAGAGTTCCCTTCTGCAGCTTATAATCTTTAGGGACTTACAAGTGGTATCTTCATTCCGTCTTATGCAGCCTATAGTTTGAACGTGGTAAGTTTTTATTACCCCGATTACGTTTTTGGCAATTTTGTATGACCTCTCAACTTTTAGATATGGTCTCTCTGGTGCAATAAAAGACAATGGTTATCCTATGCTATCCAAATACATGGGAATCTCACCAGGCGATTCAAGGTCATGGCTGGAGTAAGACAAGGCTGTCTATTACTCCCGACTTTGTTCGATGTATTCCAATAATTTTTAACGGAGGAAGTTAAAGGCTTCGAACACGAGCTGTGTTTTAAATCGGAGCTTGTTTGCGAACATACTTTGTGGCGATGTCAATACTCTTGTTCCTTAAATCTATAAGAAACTAGATATATCCATCAAAGAACAGGAAGGTACATGCAAGAATATGGCCTTAAGTAAATTCTATAAAATGTAAAGTTTGAATATCGCAAACGACGTCATTATAACCGAGGAAACACAGAGTGAACTGTTGATAAATTCAATTTCAACATCTCAGATGAAGCGACACACAGAATTCCATTTGCATCGTTAGCTTTTGGGAGATTATAGGAAAATATTTGGACTAGAAAAGGTCTATCGTATCATATCTAAACCCGTCTTTTTACGCCTTGATCATTTCAATTGATACCTGGGCAAGCTCACATGCCAGAAGTTGTGGGTTCGAATCCCGCCTACCCCGATATTAAGACTATTGGTTGGGGATGGCAACGGGAGACGACCCCTCTAAATGTGCTGTCTATCCAGGACATTGCTCAATCTTGGTGGGCAATAGGCTACACTCGAAATCGAGTACGACACCAAAAAAACTTGGGCACGCGAAAACTGGTCGCTAAAGAAAAAAGACATGAACAGACTAAGATTTTTCAAAATATCGTTTCAGAGTTATAGCCGATAAGTGAAGACCTGATTGTGCTATTTATTTGTTTATTTATTTACTTCGAATATTTTAACAGAAGTGTTCCTTAGTCGTATTCTTTATATATACTTACACCGTTATCCTGGAAGTCCTGCTAGAATTGCTAATTCAAAGAAGTTGCTATACGTTGAAACTGACTTATTAAAACTGTCAAGCAAAGGAAGAGAAAGCTGCTGTAGAGATGTTGTCAGAAGAAGTGATAGATGCTATGTTTTTAAAGCATATAAACACGAATGTGCAGAAAAGAGGTCTAGTGAACGATCTCCCAAGAGATGGAGTGATTAAATTAGGGGAAGATATCCACTGCCAGTGGGAAAATTGCAAAAGAATAAGCAAACGTTTAACTGGGAAGGCCCTGTTAAATGGAATTAATCAAGAACCTCATCAGGATTACGTACTGTACATAAGTCAAGTATGTCCTATTCAAGCAATGGATTTTCGAAATGCCAGGTAAATGCCAACTTCCTGCTGTTGCGTGACACTTTCACCTCGAATTCCTCGAATGTCTCTTTGTTTTTCAGATTATATTTTAAAGTGTTTTATCTTCTCCAAGGCTTTTTTTATTCGAGGAACTAGAAGTTAAATTAGAACTAGAAGCTAATGTTGAACTACAAGGATAATTAAACTAGAAGCTAAATTAAAACTAGAAGCTAACGTTGAACTACAAGGATAACTAAACTAGAAGCTAAAATAAAACTAGAAGCTAATGTTGAACTGCAAGGATAACTAAACTAGAAGTTAAATTAGAACTAGAAGCTGAGATAAACAGAAACGTAACTAGGAATATTACATTAACTAAAATCAAAATCAAAAGTCGAAGCTAAACTGCAATGAGAAGCAAAACTACAACAAGAAGCAAAACTACAACAAGAAGCTAAACTACAACAAGAAGCTAAACTAGAACTAGAAATATAGCTTGAATTAGAAGCAAAAATCTTATTAGAAGCTAAATAATAACAAATAGCGAAACTAAAAGTACAAGGTAGGTTGAAGTTATACGCTACGTCATCAATCGACCCTAACCTAGAGCGCAAAAACTAGACTAGATTCATAAGTTAAACTACCACTAGAAAATAAGCTAGAACTAGAAACTAATCTTGAACTAGAAGCTAAATAAAAGCCTTGAAGCTATAGTAAAACTAGAAGCTTAAAAATCTAAAAGCTAAGCTGGAACTAAAGGCGAATCGAGAACGAAAACCTAAGCTTGCACCAAAAATAACAGTTGCACTGTAAGCAGAGCTATAACGTAAAATAAACTGCAACCTAAGGCTGAAAAATAACTAGAAGTTACACTAGAATTAAAAAATCAACTAGAACTAGAAGTTAAGATAGAAACAGAATCTAAACACGCACTAGCAAGATAGGTGTGCAAGTTAAGGTAGAACTACAAGCTAAACAAAACTAAAAGCTAAACTACAGCTAAAAGCTAAGCTAGAACCAGAAACAAACTATACTTAGAAGCTAAGCTAGAACTAGAAACAAACTATACCTAGAAGCTATGCTAGAACTAGAAACAAACTATGCCTAGAAGCTAAGCTAGAACTAGAAACAAACTATACCTAGAAGCTATGCTAGAACTAGCAACAAACTATGCCTAGAAGCTAAGCTAGAACTAGAAACAAACTATACCTAGAGTCTAAGCTAGAACTAGAAACAAACTATACCTAGAAGCTAAGCTAGAACTAGAAACAAACTATACCTAGAAGCTAAGCTAGAACTAGAAACAAGCTATGCCTAGAAGCTAAACTAGAACTAGAAACAAACTATACCTAGAAGCTAAGCTAGAACTAGAAACAAAAAATAACTAGAAGCTAAGCTAAAGAAAGGTTTTTTAACCTGGAATCTAAACTAGAATACAAGGTAAACTGGAACTATACTCTTGACTACAAAAAACCGACACTAGAAATAGAAGCTAAGCTAGAACTACATGCCAAGCTAGGACTAGGAACTTAACTGGAACTAAAACATAAACTAGAATCAAGAGGCTAAAATAATAGTAGAAGCTGAGGTAGAAGTGAGAGCTAAAGTAAGACTAGAAGATAATGAAAAAAAGTAGATAAAGTAAGTGGGGCCAAAAATAAGTAAAACCTAACCTATAACTGAAAAGTAGACTAGAACTTGACGCTAAGCAAGAATTTTTAGCAAACCTAGAACTTGAAGTTAAAGGAGAATGCGAAGCTGATTTGAAACTGGTTACACAGTGAGAAATAGAAGCCGAGCTAGAACTCAAAAAATAAACTAGTGCCAAATGCTAATATTTTACTAAAATCTAAGCTCGAACTAGAAACTAACCTAGGCTTAGCAGTTAAGGTAAAACTACAAACTAACCTAGGCTTAGCAATTAAGCTAAAACTAGAAGTTGTGGTAAAAACGCAACCAAACGCAACCAAACGGGGCCTCGAAAGTAAGAGCTAATGTATAACTCAAAGTTAAGCTACACCTAGAAGCCAACCCAGAACAAAATGCTTAGCTAGAACAAGATGCCAAACCAGAGCTAAATACTACGCTAGAACTAAATTAATCTAGAACTTTTACCCAACTAGGACTAGAATCTAAACTAACACTAGAATCCATAGTAAAACTAGACGTTTAAAACAGTAGAAACTTAAAATGAACTAAAAGCTAAGTTGGCATTTGAAAGGAAACATTAAGGAGATGCTAAGTAAAACCTTAAACTGTCACGTAAGCTAGACCTAGAAGTTAAGCAAAAACGAGAAGCTAGAATAAAATTATTTTATAACTCAGAACTAGGAGTAAGCTTGAAGTAAAAACTAAACTAGAAACATAAACTGTAGTAGTACTGAAAGCTAAGCTGCAAGTATAAGCTATAGCAAAATCAGAAGCTTACAAAACACAAGGCAAGGTAGAACTAGAAACTAAACTACAAATCAAGGTTTAGCATGAACTAGGAGGAAATCTGCCACTTGAAGTTCAGCTTTAACTAGAATCTACCCTAGAACTAGAAGCTAAGCTTGCATTAGATGCCAACTCAGGACTAGATACTAAGGAAGAACTATAAATGTAACTAGAAGTCACAGCTAATTAGAAGGGAGCCTAGAACCTCAAGATAAGCTAGAACTAGAGTCTAACCTACAACTAGAATGTAAACTAAATCTTGAAGTTATAGTTAAGTAGAACCTTAAAATTTCTAGACAATTAGAAAGCAATAGAAGCTGAGCTCATCTAGAATTGGAGCTAAGATAGAGCTACATGAAGCCAAGATTATTAAAAACTAAAAGATAAGCTTATATCATGAGTTGCACAAGTACTATAAGCTAAAATAAATCAAAACAATATAGTAAAATTAAAGCCAAAAAAGCCTAGAAGCTATGCTAGAACTGGACACTATACTAGAACTTGGCACTAACCTAGGACTAGAAGCAAACCTAAAACTTGCATCCAAGTGTAACCAGGTCAAGGTTACATTCCAATTTCATAAGTTTTGTTTGTCTCAGTTACTAGTCAGTGAATCATCTTCGGGTACTGCTACCTTGATATTACAGCTGATTTGCTTCATAGGTTACACAAGCTATAGTTCAGTCACCCTCATTGGCAGTCATGACACTGCATGAAACACTTTCCATGTGTAACGATGATTCTTGAATCTTCCTTGTTACGCAGTTACATTAACATGGTCTTTTGCCATTGAGTAATTAGTTTGCTTACATTTGCTTACGTTTCATTGTCACAGTACATGAAGTTACATTTAGTAACACGACCCTGTTGTCACAGTAAATTTGTAACTTGATATGTTGCAACATCTTTAGGATAAATAGGTATCATTTAGCCTCATTCAGTAGAGTAGCTTGGCCTCCTGAATGCTAGGAGTTGTTGCATTTTTGGCATTAGTTGGCAGTAAATCTGTGTGATTCAGGGTTTGTGTGATGCTGCCTCTTCATTGGAGTGTTCACTACTAAGTAGTTGCTACAGTTTGTATTGGATTGACTCGGACCAGAGAGGAGTAAAAGGCAAAAAGCCCATTCTTGCATCATCATTGTGTCAGGATCTATCTCAACCTAAACTAATCTACACCCCTTGCCACTCGTTACACAAGCTAGAAGAAGAACCTAAACTCATATTAGAAGCAAATCTGGTCAATTAGCAATACCCGGTTTAGAAGCTTAAGTACAACAAGAAGTTAACTTAAAATTAGAAGCTAAACTAGAAATAGTAGCTAAACTGGAACTAAAATCCAAACTAAAGTAGTAAAGCTAGATGTTAAAGTACAACAAGAGGCTCACTTGGAACTAGAAGCTAAGTTAGAGCTAGAACTAAGCTACAACTTAAAACTAAATCATAAGCTGTACTAGAAGTAGATGCTAAGTCAGAAGAGAAGCTAAGATAACCAAGAAATAGAAACAAAACTAGAACTAGAAAGTTAATCAGAACTAGAAGTTATGCTAGAGGTAGAACCCAAAGTAGAAATTGATATTGCAGTAAGCAAAATAGCTAAGCTTTAAGTAGAAACTGAGATAAAAACTAGATGCCAAGTCAGAAAAGATCTTAAGCTACAACTAAAACTAAACTAGAACTATAAGCTAAACTATAAGCTGAAGTAGAATTAGATACTAGTTTAGGACTAGAAGTGAAACTAGAGTTAGAATCTAAAGTAGAACTTGGAATTGAACTAGAAATACAAGTTAATGTAGATCTAGAAGCTGGCCTAAAAGTAGAAGCTAAGTTAGATCTAGAAGCTAAAGGAAAGCTAGCAACTAAGTAAGACATGGAAGAGGTAGAACTAAAAGCTAAACTGAAACTAGAAATGAAACTACACTTAAAAGCTAAGCTAGAACTAGCAGCCAAATTAGACATACAAGTAAAACTATATGTAGAAGCTACACTGGAATGAGAAGATAAACAACAACTGGAGGCTAAACAAGAATTTGAAGCAGATCTAGATCTAAAACCTACACCTGAACTCAAAGCTAAACTAGAGATATAAGCTAATCTACAACATCAAACTAGACACTAAGCTAAAAGCAGAAAATAAGTTTGAGTGTGAAGCTTAGCTGGAACAATAATGAAAGTTTAAGCTACAATTTTTTAAAAAAAATTATTGGACATCAGCAACAAAAGCAAAACATCTTTCAGTCAACTACTTACTCCTCAGGGGTATGGGGATATGTGGCTTTAGATGCAGCCTTTTCTATCCTAAATTTTTATGCCAAATCTATGAAATTGTAATAAAGCTGTGCTTGTATAACAAATCAGATCAGAGTTTCTCAAAAATGGCACTGCAAGTTTTAAATAAATATTTTTCATTGGGGGAGGAGATCTAGCCTCCTGTAATTTCGTACAAGGGTGAGCTATTTTGATAACATTGCCACTTTTGCACTATCTGGGTTCAACCATCCCACTTTCAAAATCACCTGGCATGGCTGATATGTTTGTTATTCAAAGTAGAAAGCTTTTATCAAAACACTTAATAATGTGCCATCCTTGGAACATATGGCAAAATGTCTCTGTTAAGAAAGTCATCGACGCTCTTCTGAATCCTCTCACTACAGGACAGGTAGTTTTTCCTTTGTGCCAGTAGGGGATGGCCAACTTCTTGTTGTATCATTGGCACATGATTGCTCAAATATGTAGAACCAGTTCAGGGTCATTGTAACAATGTGGCATTTTGACCAATTGAATCCATTTCCAAATATCTGATGACAGATAGTTGAAATGAAAGAAACAGCCACCAATATTTGTATTTGCGAAAATGCGTTGTGCAGCATTTATTGCGGCCAGTTCAATATCAAAGATGATTGTTGAGGGAGCGTTTGCTGGTTACAGCTGATGCGTCAGAGAACAATTACAATGTTCTCCAGCTGCTTTTCACACCTGGTTTAACCCTATCAGTTTCTCTTGAAGTTCAGACATGTGAAAGTAGCTGGCCATGGACAAGGTAAACCAGCCGTAGTGACGGAAAATTCGCAAGTGTGGTCAAGCAACGAGCTCTGTAACCGTCAATCCCCTGATTCGATTATAACTATCCTGTCAAGTGAATATATCATTGCTGATTTTTTGGTCCTTATTTCATATATTTTCCAGGGGTCAAATTTCCTAGAGGGTCAAATTTCTTAGAGGGAGATATCCCGGGGAAAAATTTCTGGGGGGTAAGTTCCTCGGGGCAAATTTCTGAGTGGGGAATTTCTAACACCCACGACACTACAAGAATCACCCTAAGTGCCTCAAGAAAACTTCTTTCCTTTGTTCGCAGATAACAAAAGATCATCTTAAAATCTAACAGCGACGGTTCTTCATCAGCTCAGGGAAACACAGCACGTTTAGCCTAACGCCACACACGTGCAGATCAAAACTATAAACATTGTTTAACATAAGACAAATTCAGACTTACACATTTGTAAAACTTACCAAAGTCAGCCATTTCTTTCCCTTTTTGCCGGCTCTTTACTCGAACAACCTTTCAAATCTTTGTTGTAAACAAGCGTATTGCATTGTGTTTATCACATGGCCAGCAATCACTAATTCAGCTGTCGCAGGATATGATACAAAAATGATTTCAAGCTTCTCCATGCTAGAAAAGTATTGCATTGCTATCTGATTTCATCAACATGACAGTCAACATCTTGTTTTACTTTAATGTATTGAGTGAAGTCTTACTACCGCTTGATTTTGCAAACAAACCGCTGTGTATTCGAATATCTGAATCGGAAGTTGTGCATTGAATCTTAATGTAAACATCACCAAAGTCGTTGTTGCTGCTGCTTTCAAAAAATATTTCTGATTTCTCCCCTACAGCAATGCGGTGGCAGGAGGCGTACAAAAACTTGCTTTAAATTTCTCTACGGCTTCCTTCATGACTACGACCACCACGACCAACATACACCCCGAACCACCCCGCCCCACCCCAAGTGCCTTGTGATGGCTGTACGATTTTGCACAAATGATATACATACTACCTTCCACCATACTTAATGCTACTGATAAGCAAGACTAGACCACTATTCCTGCAACCAGAACACAAGTATAGTAAACATTGCCAATAAAAAAGTGTTCCATTCCTTTGGTAACAAAGCCCATGCCCCCTCCCCCTCTCCATCCCACCCCATACTACATAACGTGCATATTGGTAAGCGCGTCTATACGTCTAAATGGGATTTAGAGGTACACAACACAATAGTTGAGGACGTTTACTGCCAAAAAGGCTGTTGCCCTAAAATATACCTACCCCTGCCACGCCCTAGTTACTCTATTGACATCATCATGCTATAGAAATGTAGCTTAGTTACCATGCTATCATACAAAAGATATGTGAACCTGACACGAAATGATGCACCGATGAATGTCAACTTCACCCTAATGCTTCTACCTCTGGATTTTGAGGACTATTATGGACTATGTAATATGCAAGTTTCCCTAACTCCCGTTCCAAAATATTGTTAAGTTTTAAATGGGGCATTTTGGAGACTTGTATGCCAGACCGCCCTGCTATTTTCATTTTCATCGAAATTCAGTAAAAATTTAACTTGTCCACGATTGTAGAAACTAAACCAAACTTGAAAGCTAAATTAAAACCAGAGGCTATACTAGAAATGAAAGTAAATATATAAAGCTCAATAATTAATAAAAAATGGTTGACTCAAATTGTAAAGGTCTTATAATGGAATGCCTTCTATGGAATAGTCAAAAGTAAGTATGCTTCAAGTTATAGAACTAAAAGCTGAACTAGAACTAGAACTAGAACTAGAACTAGAACTAGAACGAGAACTAGAACGAGAACTAGAACGAGAACTAGAACGAGAAGCTAAACTACAACGAGAAGCTAAATAAGAATCGACGCCATGCAAGAACTAGAAGGAAACCTAGAACTGCAAGCTAAGATTAACTAGAAGCGAAACTAGAACTAGAATGTAACTTAGAGGTAAAAACTAAACTATAACAAGAAGAGAAATTAAAGTTTGAGGCTGTACTACAATTGCAAGCTTGAAAAACCTAGAAACTAAGCTACAACGGGAAACTAAACTTGAACTCTACGCTAAAGTAGTAATAAAAGCAATACTAAAGCCAGAAGTTATGGTAGAATTAGATGCTTCGCTAGAACTAGAAGCTAATCTAGATCTATAAGCTACAATAGAAGGAGAAGGCAAACTACAGCCAGAAGCTAAACAAGAAGAAGAAGCGAAGCTAGTAGGCCCTATTATGCGCTAAACTACAACCAAAACCTAAACTTAAATTAGAAGCTAAGCTGAAAGAAGAAGTTAAGTTGGAAGCAGCTAGTACCGAAAGTTAAGCTAGAACTAGAACATAAACCGAAATTATAAGCTAAGCTCAAGCTCGAAGCTAAATTAGAAGTAAAGTTCCTGATACAACTCAATGGTCAAGAAATGCTGGCTGACTCAAGTCATGATAAAAGTTTTGCAACAAAATGCCTTCCAGGAAGTCATCAGATTTAAGGATATTCGAAGTTACAGCACTAGAAGTTAAACCAAAACCAGAAACATAACAAGAACTAAAACTTACACTGGATCTAGAAGATAAATTAGAACTAGAAGTTAAACTAAAACCAGAAACATAACAAGAACTAAAACTTACACTGGATCTAGAAGATAAATTAGAACTAGAAGGTAAACTATAACATGAAACTTAACTAGAATTTTAATCTAAGCTAGAAGCAGATGTCATTTCAGAACTAGAAGTTAACCTCAAAATAAAACTTAAAACTAGAGCTAGAAGCTATATTAAAACTAAAAGCTAAGACTAAAACTAAAACTAGAACCCCTAAAATGCAATAAAATCTAGGCTACAACTCAACGCTAAGCAAGAAGAAGAAACAAACTTAAGACTTGAAGCTAATCTATAACTAGATACCAAATAAGAATTAGATGCAAAGCTAGATTTGAGAATCAACCTAAAACTAGAAGATAAGCTAGAACAAGTAGCTTTAGTAAAAGTAAAAGCTTCAAAAACATTAGAAGTTAACCTGGAACTGGAATCTAAACTAGAACTCGACGCTAAGCAAGAACTAGAAGCAAGACTGGAACTAGAAGTTAAACTACAAGCAGGAGCTTAACTAAACTACATGCCGATTCAGAACTGGTGGATAAGCTGCAGTTAAAATCTAAACTAGTACCAAGACCTAAACTAGTGCTAAAAGCTAAGCTGTAACTAGAAACTAACCTAGAACTAATAGTTAAGCTAGAATTGTAAGCTACAGTAAAATATAGCTTAGAAGATACTAGAAGCAAAGCTAGAATTGGAATCTAAGCTGGAACTTCACGCTAAGCAAGGACTAGAAGGAAACCTAGAACTTGAAGCTGAGCTAGAATGAGAAAATAAACTAGAACTAGAAACTAAGCTGGAGCTAATGGCTAAAATCGAATTAAAAGCTAAGCTAGAACTAGGACCTAGCTGGAAGTAGAAGCTGAACTAAAACTAAGAGTTGAAGTAAAACTAGCTAGTGGCAGCTAGCAAATGGAGAACTGGAATCTAAACGGAAGCTAAAAGCCAAGTCATAACTTGAAGATTAACTAGAACAAAAAGCCTACCTAAAGCTAGAAGATAAACTAGAACTTGATCGGACTATCCTAGGAGTGGAAGCTTAACTAGAAGTAGAAACTAATCTAGACCTATAAACCAAACTAGAACTAGAAATATTCTATAAGGCCTTGATGCACATTTCTAGCACGCGCTAATAACATTTCTTTAAACATCTCAGACGGAATAAAGGAGACACCTTTCAGTGCTAATGCTAACTAATTGCATCTCTTGTATTTATACATAGGCAAATCAGTATACTAGATAATCCAGTGACGTGCACCTCCGCATCTTTCGCAAAATGTCCAAAATAGAAAAGAATAGGTCGCACGTTGTCCTTTCTCTGTGTCTTTCATCAGTTATGAACATTTTAGCTTCAGTATGAACTGTAAATTTTGATTTTGCCCCATCCGCGAAGTTTCGTATCATAGGCACACCAGCAAAAATCTTTAAAACTACTTTAACACTGGTCAAATTTTAACTTGCTTTCTGATATCTCATTAGTAATTATGTTTATCTTTTAACTTATTGAATTTTCCTGCAATTTATTCAGGAGTACTCTTTAAGAAAATAAGTTAAAATATTTTCGGATATTAAGTTGCAAATACCCACCACGGAGAGTCACTATTAAAACACATAACGTCTATGTACAAAATTGCTAAAAATAACCTTGTTGTAGTAGCGCACATCATAGACATTTTACGTCAAATAAGTCTTTGCTCTCACTTTTATGTTTAATCTTTTCAGAAGCTGTAAAATTAAGCATTTTGAAGTATTGACTGTAAACAGCATTGTAGCAATGAAGTGCTTCATAGTGTTGAAGTGGTTGTCAAGTCTGATATCATTGGCTTGAGATTTAATAAATAAATAAGCGGGCTGTTTTGATTAAGCGGCAAAATTATCAGAGTCCCTCGAATTGATGTAGAACCTGACTTATAACCCCACGCTCTACAACACATGTACAGGGACAATATTTAAGAAAAAAACATTCCACACTATTCGCCCAAGATTCATTTTTTTATTTCGAGACCAAATTTGAAACTGAAAACGTTTTGGACCATGTTTCGACTTCGGCAACAGTTTATCTGACCTACTGCATGTATTCTAATTCGATGGAATTGGATAAGAAACATTCATGATAATGAAGTGTATGTAATGAAATGAAATATAATGAAAGTGTAACATGGAGCATCGGTTGCATTAGCAACTTATTCTGAGGTAATCTATTTGTGTATTACGTCCATAATGAATACGCCCAAATTTCCTTTTCAGTGTGTCTTTTTCACGGAAGCGCAAAAAAAGAAATTGTTGTCAAAGGGAAGAGCCAACGATCCGTACAGCTTTTCTCTATTCTGCGTCCTCACCGTTAGTCTCATGAATCTAAACATAGCGTGGTCTAGATGGAGTTGAGGTGCCCCATAGCGTCAGATGCGAGTTCTTTACAAACACAAACAATGTCTGCTGAATCCGCTCTCATTTTGTACAACTCATTCATTATGATCAGAGTCTTTATATAATGCAATAGAGTTTGTCAGCGATGGCGTCAGAATGACTGTTAGACTCTAGCGACATCTTGATTCCATGCAATTTCCATGCAACGCTGAGCACTAAAACAATCGAGCTTCAGTTTATCACAGTTTCAATTCTTATTCTTGTTTGTTAGCGACAGTAAGATACATAAGTATTTCTATTTTTTTACAAAGGTACTACCAAGCTTAAGAAGCAGGATTGGAAAAGGTGCTATGTCAATTGGGTCCGACACAAGAAATACTGCTGACTTCGTAACAATTTTACATCATTTTGAAACCAAAAGGAGGATTTCAATGACCATTCCGACGTCATGCTGTCAGTCATCATTATCCTTTTACTGCTAACACATGGGTTTTAATAGACAATGACCTTTCGAACACAAAGTTAATTATCAGCAGTAGTGAAGCAAGCATAGAAGGCCTCTTGTAAAGCGCTGTCACAGACAATAAATACATAGGAAAGTGACTCCATTATGATCAGTAAGACAGAACAAAACCTCATCTGCTATTTACATTTTAAGCAAGTAAGAATTAGTAAGGTTACGAAATGCAATTATCTGTGTACTATCATTTCGGAAGGCGGCAGATGTGAGAGTGAAATAAGGGGAAGCCTTAAAATGTCAAAGAAGCAGTTTGTAGACTGCAAAGTTTCATTATCAAGCAACAATCAACATGATCACGATAATGACGTTGGTTCGTGCTTTCTATATTGATGTACAGCCGTAAATGCGAAACAGCTACTCCCTACGTGAAGAAAATCTTAGAAACTATGGAAATCATCGAATGTTGCAGAATGGTTGGACTGAGTATATTGACAACAAGGAGGTAATCAGGTGGGCAAAGACAGAATGAATTTTTTTTTTTTGTGGCATACTCCATTTCGAGCGTAACCTATTGCCTAGCCAGAGTGAGCAATTTCCTGGGGAGAGAGCACAATTACAGGGGTGGTCTCCTGTTGCCTTCCCCAACCGCTAGTCTTTATATCGGGCTATGAGGGATTCGAACCCACAACCTCTGGCATGTGAGTCTGATTCCTTAACCACTAAACCACGGCGGCCCTACAGAAAGAATAGTTTTTTTAAAAACTTAATCACAAGGGGATCTCACTTTTTGGGGACATATGATAAGGAAGTGCAAGTCAGAAAACTTGATAATAGCAGGCAAGATTGAGGAAAGAAGGAAGAAGGGAGGCAAAGAATAACATACAGAAAGTTTTTACTAAGTGGTTCAACGTCAGTGTTGGAGAAATGTTTTACGTTGAGTGCGATAGAAGACAATAGAAGATCATGGGCATTGACAGCCTCAGGTTTTAGGCACGTGAAGAAAAAAGCTAATTACGAGACGTCTCCTTTATACTTAAAGTTTCATAATCATAAATATTCAAAATAGTGTTTTAGATTATGTTCCATTGAAGAAACTGTAAATATATATATATATATTTGCTGGGCGGCTTGGGAGGGCTTGGCTACTTAGGCAGAGGAGTGGAAGATCCTGGGTTCGAACCGGGCCAGCGCCCCAAGCACTTCATGTTTATGAGATCTATACTATGTAGTTC
>JAAAKL020003919.1:0-22001 GCA_010016065.2 Carybdea cf. marsupialis auct. non (Linnaeus, 1758) | reverse complement strand
ATTAGATTCATTTGGTTTTTGAATACACAGTGTTGTGTTGATATGAGCTCTTGTGTCGGAAGCTGCATTAAGTTGCCCCAGCATAGTTCAAGTCGCCTTTAGTGGCCTAGTTTTCATGTAAGGCATCCTAGAATTGCGCTTACAGAATCTATGCTCACGCCATAAACCCCAATGTCGCCAAAATATCGCAAGAAATCATCAATTATATAAATTGAAATCTAAAGACTACCAAACCTCTATTTTGTGTGCCTTATTTGTCCATTTTAGGTGGGAAAGCAGAAACTTTTAGTCTTAGATGTGACGAAATCAGTGCAGTATTGGCAATATTGTGTAGGATTTTTGGGAAAAGGCGCATGAACATCATCACAACGCTGTGTAGCACTAACGTAACAAATGTCCTCGTATACAATCCACCCTCACGTCCCCATACACATCCCCATATACATCATCATACACAAAGTTTCTAATAATGATCTTCATCTGGAAGCCCATCTCTCTGGTTTGTGTCTGATTTAAGGTGAACATAGCAATGATAAAGTCTTCAAGACGGCCCGTGGTCTGAAGCATGGTAGACGACAACATCTCATCTGCTTATAGTTGGGAATGTATACCAACCGGTTATCACCTTTCACACTTCCAGCTATATATATAAAAAAATAGAAGCCCCCAATCCATGATGACATACAGCCAACATTCAAGTAATGGAGTAAATTTTACAACACTTTAAATTTTATTAAGTTTTTCCCTTAATTGCAACAGGGTAGTAAACTTCTAGTTCTCGATTCCATCTTCATGTCTCGACTTGAGAAGCAAGTTTGAAAATCTTTACGCCCCCTTCTTCTTTGAAATCTTTCTTTATGAAACTTGACTGCATTTTCCTATACTCTCTCTTTTTCTCCTTTTCAGAATACTTGCAACATCTATTAAGACAACAGTAATCAGTTCTAGTTGAATAGGAATAATAAAATACAAAAATATATTGTGTACTTATCCTTTTACATGGATAAGAATTACCACTGATCTCTTAAAAATAGCTGACTCGAGCTTTCCATTGCTTTCAACAGCGGAAATGCACGGTCACGAATACTAGCCCCCAAAAGTTAAAATAGGGAGGGAAGGTCCACAGTACGTTATGTAACATTGTTTACATGCTTGTTTGACGGGAACTAAAATGGCGTTCAACGACTGACCTCTCTTTGAGACAGAAGATGCTCGATCCAGTGTTTTTTAGATCAGTGATATTTACCGATAATTTCCCTCCATTCATTGAGAACAGTCAGGTCATTGAATCGTAACTTCCTGTCAAAATAATGCTAAAATGGAGGTGTCAAACACAAATAGTATGTATTAGTTGCTACGGTAACTAAAAAGTTTAAAACCATAAATCTAGCCCCTTGCTAGGTACAACTACTTTTGCGCCCAACATATAGTTGCTTTATCACTGGGACATGTAATTGCCACTCTTAAAAAGTGGATAATTATTATCGTAGTGAGTGATATCATACTGTTACATCAAGAAGTAGTTAAGGATCCTTTGCATTATTAAACAGTTATACACCGCAATTATCAACATCGACTGTAAATTCAACGGAGAAGTTAAGATCTCTTGAACCATAAACAATAAGTAGATATGTAAAGAAGTGTGTATCAGTAATAAATAAATATCTTCTCTCCCAAAGAATACGTGAAATAGGGTCGCCTTAAGTACATCATAAAGTCACAAAGTTTTATCGAGAAAAGAGGATTTGAAACAATACGTTCTGGGAAGATAATAGAGAAATAAATATTGTAATTTTAATTGGGTTTTGGGGAGGTTGATTTACCTGCTCTATGGTTATGTTACATGGCGCAGAAGCCAAAATTGTGAACAGCTGATTGTCGATGTCCGTCGTTGGAGGGTTGGGAGGGAATGTGTCACATAGAAAAACAGATTATGTTATCAACTGGTTTTCCCTAGCTCGATGACAGAATATTCGCCTTTAATACGTCCGTCACGAGTTCGAATCCTGTTTGTATCACTCGTCTTTCTATATAATCTTTTCATAAAATATCTTTAACGGTCTATATTTCGGTCGAGGGTTAAGTTACATGTGTCCACCTCGGATTACTTTCACTTGTGGACTCCGGACAAAAATAACCCTTTGACGCCCAATAAAGATGATTTTGCCTATTCAACGTATAAGACTGCCGATTAACCACTTGACACTTTTAGAGGTAGGTACAGGGGATGGTCTGATAGCGATTAAAACTCTTCGAAAGTTCTTAAGTATTCTCTGAAGTGAGAGAAATTATCCGCAAAGTAAGAATGCTTTGGATATGGACAGGCCACAATGATTGCAAATCTCTCCAAGATCGTATTTTTACAAAAGAAGGTAATATTAGTATACTAGCTAGAGTTGCAATTTTCCAAAGGATGTTACAGCTAATAGTGTGGTTTATTCTAGATCAGAAGTTGAGTCGTAATGTAGTTATTCTGGTCTCATCAACAGTAAAAATGAAAAATACTTTTTATGTTTCCTTAAAGTTTCACAGCGCAATATAATCTAATGCGCCATTATAAAGTGTTGTGGCAAGGTATCCTAGGGAAAGCTGGTTCACACGTTACTCTTTTGGAAAATTCATTTTACGGTCTCGGGTATTTGGTGCAACCAATGCGTCCACTAGGCTCGTTTTGTCATAATGGCATCAACGTTTCTCAAGTGTGAACGCTCAAACATCATCGCCTTCAAACTTTATCAGTGTCGTAACCACTGGGGGCGCTGGGGGGCCATAGCCCCTCCCATGATTTGCAAGGTCAGTACAAATTTTTATAGAGCTAATGTATTTTCTTGGCTAGGTCCTTGGAGCATTGAAATCATTTGGGTGAAAATCTGTTTTGCCCCAAAAATACATATTTGCTGGTTACGACACTGTTCATAGGGTATGAACTAGAATTCGTAGTCCAAATGACATTTTGTATCCTTTTTGTGAACAGCCCATATTCCGTCATTTCTTTATCGACAACTTCTGAAATCAGCCATTCTACTTAATACATCGCTACTCGGAAACAAGAAAGCTAGATCTTTTCCATTTTATGGCTCTTGCAATTATCATTGGCAACGAATTACATGTAGTACATCTAGCATGATAAACCATTCCCATGGTAACCTTATATGACACAGACCTATACGATTTATTTTGATATATAGCATCGATAAAGGTGAAGTCAGTTAACTAGCAAAAGCAGTTCTTAGTCCTTTATCTATCTATCTAACTATCTATCTGTCTTTACATAATTGAGTAAAAGTTTAAACGTATGTATGAATGTGTGGATGGATCCATGCGTGGCCAAATGAATGATCCGGACACCTGGGGAATGTGTACAGAGAAGTCAAATCGTCAAAGTGGTTATTTTAGGATAACGTAGGTCTCCAATTTAAAGTCGAGTCTTATCGAAGTAGCATCCAAAGAATCTTGTGGAATCTCCTAGATTATGTGAAACCGTGATGAATAATAGAAACTAAATTTGTCCTAGCGGTTATCGAGAATGTTCGCAAAGGAATGTCACTGCACTCACATTGCAATAATGTCAAATGGATTAGGCCACATGAATAAGTTTACTTCCTATCATATAATTTGCCTATTATTTATATTCAACAGCTAAGTTAGACAATTGGGAAAAGGAAAGTTCTCTACAACTATCAAGGCGTATTGATAGCAATGAGCTTTGAGCTACATCAAGCCAATGATGAGGTGACATGCTATTAAATAGCAAGGTGTATCTTTAGAAACGAAACTCAATGCTGGCTTTTTAATTTCACGTTGAGTGCAGGATTTCAGACAGTAGTTCACCTTGCTGCTTGCTTGGAAAATGTCTTACCTAATGTGTCTAGATCAATCCTGTAAATCTGCAATATCTTCAGCAGCAACTGAAATAGACTGCGGCCGTATTTGCCCTCTCTCGCGAAGGTAGCATTGCATCTATTCTATGTCACCACCAAATTCACAAGTACTTCTCATATGTTGAAGAAAATAAAAAGTGGAAGAAAAGAGCTACTAATCGACATGTGAAAGGTCATCTATTCGTCGATAAGGACTATGCCCTTGGACACTTGTACACCATACACGAAAGAAACTTTGAAGGACATCAGCTGTGTCTGATCCTACGACAGTAAAGCGGCAGGTCCACGACACTTCCCATCAAGCCTGCTACCTGCAAAGGGTTGCTGGAGGATGGCTCAAATTGGAATACAACTCTCTTAAGACAGCAGTATCCATCTCTCGTTTTCTATTGAAAAACCTCTTTGCCATTGTGCTTCACACCCCAGATTTCTTCAACCTAAGAAAACTTCGGCAAGATCATAAGGCACAACAGAGCGAATTAGTGCTGTCTCACTAATTGATCACCTTTTAAATGAGGCTGTAATTCAGCCTGGGAGAAATGTTTTACAGATTTAGAGGTGAATAAATTCAGAAATATGACCTGCCTCGGCCAGCAAGAGAGCATCAGTGTATGCCGCGCGGTATCTAAGAGACACATCCAACGATGCTGACAAGCTCTGCAGGTTTGTACATAGAAATTAAGGTATGGAGATGATGAGACCACAGGAATGTTAGCACAGGGACTGTTTAACGTTGACAATGGACACATTATTTTTAACTCTGCAAACTAACCTCCGCCAGCTTCTCTGTTGCATAATGGTTCCAACAACAAAAAGCTTACAAGGAAATTGCTTTTGTGGACAATTTCCACAAGCACAAATGACTATCTGAAGGTTTCATCGTGACCTAACGCAGCATCAGTTCTGATCTTCTCAGAAATTAGCAAAGTAGGCAGAAACTTGCTTTTACCCTCAAGGATGCCGAAACATAATTGAGTAAAAGTTTTCCTTCTTGTAACACTGCCACTATTCTCATAGCTCTGTAGACGTCTGGTCCAATTTGATAGATGTTGACCAAAAAGTAACCAACCCTTATCTTTCGTTGGTAAACTATCTTATCATTCAGCCCTCATCCCTGTCCTTTGCACTCACATTTCACAAGTCTCCTCCATGAGCCTATAACTTGTAAAAAAGCACATTACGGATGTCTATTCAAACAGTTTCTATGGGGACAAAATAAGTCAACTGATAAGAATTTATTACCGTTATTGTATGTCTGACAGAGAGGGCATTTCTCTTTCTTTTCCTTTCCACATCTTCTATTTCCCACAAGGACACTGTGCTAAGAGGCTGCTAATTTATCATCGATCACTCTTGTTATAAAGGTTCCAAAGAAAGTTAGTACCAAAATGAAATGAAACAGAATGAACTTATTATGTCAGAATCTCTTCAGTTTACTGTTAGTTTTCATATATCAATTTATATGTAAACCTGTTGGGGATTTCAACGATTTCTAAACTAAATTTTTATCCTAAATCAGACTACTTTTCTGACTCTATTTGCTTGATCCCATCCTAAATGGCTACCTTCCAATCCTTTATATTTGTCAATATTTTTGCTGTGTTTATTTTCTCTTACATTTACCCGTTAGCATTTTCTGTACAAATATGCAAAGTTTTGCAGAGTAAAGCCGATATACACGTATGACGAAGGGGTGAACAGACAAACAGTTTGAGACACACTTTAGCAAACAGTCGTGCAATGTTCTACGCGTGCATGCGCGCAGAAATGGGTGCTAGACATAAAGTGAATAAAGACGGAGGTCGAAATACACTTATCTGTCAAATAAGGAACTACCGTAGGGGCACAACCTTCGAATTTTTGTAAATAAAGAACTTTTTTAGCTTGAAGTTTCTTAAATCTCTTGATTATTGCACATCTTGAGCAGGATTATCGGAATACAGGAGAAAGATAAATGAGTTTAAATTCATCACATCTCTCAACAAAATTAGAGGGCTTATACGTATTAAACCTGTTCAGCTACTAAAATTGGAGAAAATTTCCTAGAAAACTCAGGCCACCCCTGAGAGTTTCTAAAATTTTGGCTGCTATACCACGGTTTCTTATAAACCAGTTTCTTATAATAAGAAGGTGCATGCACCCCTGGTTAAGGAAGGGGTAAACTCCACTGCCGTACTTTAGAGCGTGAGAAGAAAGGAAGAGGCCAACACATGGGACTATTAATCATAGTAGGGCTTTCGTAGCTTAAAGATTAAAGATATCGTCTATTGTTACGAAAGTGTTAACTCCGAATTTCATTTCTGAGCTTTTGGTGACTATTGCATGACTTTCTTAAGTTCTTAACTTAATCAGATTTCTTCTCATTTAAATATTGGTTTTCGATTTGAATATTTTATGATACAATACATATATTCATACAAATTCGTCAATAGCTGTAGAAGGTAAGTGCTCCACCCCATCACATCCTACCCCAAATATGGACTGAGAGGAATATATTCCCGCCTAAACCGTGCCCGTACGCCATTCGACTATTTTAATCAAGTTGCAAAAAGCCTCATCGCTAGTACATTTTCTTTTATTGTGGAGATATGGGATGTGAAGTGTGACAAGATTATTGATCTAATAGTAGACTAGCAAATCAATGGACAAGATCAAGTTTCTTGGCATAAGACCTGTCAAGTTGGCCTACCGGACTCCTGTGTAATAGCCACTGACGTGTATGAAATGGCGTCCGCCAAGTTGTGAGAATCGTTAATATGGTGCTGATCTTGTTCGCACATGTATTCCGCTAAATAATTTACAGTAGGATACAATATTTCACATAACAGATCATAGAGTTTAGGTATTTTGTTAGAGACTCATTACATAGAATGGGTAACACCTTAATGAGTGGATTTCGCCGCCTGTTCGGTAACCAAGAAGTTCGTATTCTCATGGTTGGTCTCGACAATGCTGGGAAAACAACGATTTTATATCAATTGAGACTTCACGAGGTTATTTCCACGGTACCTACTATTGGGTTTAATGTAGAAACTGTCACGTACAAAAACATATCTTTCACTGTTTGGGATATTGGAGGTCAAGATAAAATACGAAATCTGTGGCGGGTTTACTTAAAAGGATCACAAGGTTTAATATTTGTAGTTGACAGCAGTGATATGCAGAGGATGGAAGAAGCGAAATCAGAATTGCACAGACTTCTGCAGGAAGAAGACTTGCGAGGAGCACATGTATTAGTTTTTGCTAATAAACAAGATGTTGTTGGTGCAGCATCGCTGAACGATGTAAAGAACAAGTTAGGTCTAACAGATATCCGTTCTCATAACTGGTATATCCAACCATCGTGTGCAACGAAAGGGGAAGGGCTCTATGATGGACTAGACTGGCTGGCAGCACAGATAAACTCATCGAAAAAGTTTTTCTAGAATTGTATTGAAGCGAGTGAATACATACATGGTAAATATAGTTGGGAAGCGGACACAGATGTATCAGCACCGTAGCCCAGTCATCATGTGCTTCCCTGCTCCGTTATTTGGCCATTATTTTATGACTGAAGTTGTGCGTCAAACCTTACCTTTTCATCATCGAACCATACCAGATGAATTATAGCTTTCTCTTCTTTTATACACAGGAAGTTCCGTGCTTCCAAGGGTTTATATATACTATCATGACTGTACATCGTGTAAAACATTACAAGCCCATAGGCCATGCAAGCACAAGATCTTGGATTTTTGAAGTTATGAGGTTACACTCCTAGCCCTTCTACAGTCCATTAAATTCGAAACCTGTGAAGTGTTTGTTTGGCGATGAAACAGTCAAATTGCCGCTAATTTTGGACTGTCTTCAAAATGTGTTGTGAACCACTTCGTTCTTTAATTTATGTAGGCTTCGTTTTAAACATTGATGTAGTTTAGGTCAGTTTTGCAAGAGAAGAGAGGAAGGGGTTTGCAATCACCATAGCATTAGGAAGTAAAGGACACCTGCATTTTTGAACACTTGGTAACACAATTTGCTGGAGTTATTTGAATTCCCACCTTTGCAGATAAATAAAGATATTTGTTGGTAAATAGGATTATTGAATTCCTTGCTTATATGCATGTAAATTGTTATTTGTGTAAACCTGCCCTCAGAGGAGATCTATGCATTATCACATGGGAAATCTGGAAATAGAGAAGTCACATTTCTTTAACCCTAGAGAAACACTTCAACCACTGTGGAAGCATTAAAAATGAGCAGCAAATGATGGTAACTAAATGCAAATAGTTACATAAAAGTGCATTTCAATGATATTGCACATAGAAAATATGGTCATGTTCTTAGTAAAACAGACAATGTCATGATAAGGAAATGTTCTAAGGCTTTAGGCATGTAGAGCTAGTATTTCATCATAAGGCATACTTACTCTTATTGTGTTTAGTATGCATGTTGAAGTATGTATCAAATACAAATGTGTTTTAGGTAGTCACTCAACATTTCAAGGCACGTAAACAGAATATAGCCTGCTAAAACAAACAGCTCACACTAACAGCCGAATACAAGGGTTTGTTAATGTTAACATTTGTACCAATTGAACCTCAGTGCATAAGTACTAGGAGGAGCTATGCTGAGAAATGTGAGCAAACAGGGCTGGTCTTTGAGAAAAAGTATTTTGCTTGCTGCATGAGGTAGCCAGAAGAATTTTTTGACTGTTAAATATATGGCCTTGATATGTGTAAAAGGATATCCTTCCTGAAATTGTGCATGAAAGCCTTGTTTAGATTATGTCCCGTATGTTGGCCTTGCAGCAAGATAATGAATAAGGTGTTTGTACTGCTTTGAAAACCTGATTAAATTTATTCTCAAAGGTTAGGCATTCTCATGGTTCTGTTCTGATTGGCAACTATTATTTTCTTTGCTTTGACAATGCATGACAATTCACAATATTGCAAGTGGCTACAAACCTATTTTGAAAGTCGACTGTTTAAACAAGTGATGCTGTCAGTAGGAAATATGGGTGGGGGAGGGATGTTAAGAACACTTGTTGACACTAACGAAATGAACAGCCCAAGACAGGTCAACAAGGACAGTCAAATAGGTTACTCCTATGTAAAAGATACGCAAATCAATTTGAGAGTGACAATTGAGATGCAGTCATACCATGTATATTTTAACATATGTTCCAGAGGTTTAGAAACGAATTCCATAAATTGCTCAAGTTTGGTGGCAGGTAGGGAACTTGTTTTGGGCATAGACTTATTCATCAGGGGAGAAATTTTAGAGAGCAGTAAATTTTGCAATCAAAAAAACTCTATAAAACTATTTAACATTCTTGAATCATTGAGATAAGTGAAAATTAGTGAAACATATGTTTTCCAGTGTATTGATAGTATTTCTTGGGTAGAATTTTCACAAAAGATAGGTAAAATTTGCTTGAAGAGAATCACACGGAAAGATGCAGGAAAGCATACGTAAATGCACCAAGAATTAAAATGTTAAGTCACTCACTTAAGTCTTTCTCATTAAAGATGCTGAAAATACATATGTTCTCCGAATAAGAATCACTGCTCTCAAAACTGACATTGCACTTGGTAGCATCCATGGACCTTTCTAATTTGATTTGACAGGTACTGATTCTATCATTGGTTCAGTATTACAAAATGAAGCCTTGGGAGAAAGATTCCCACTTTTAAGCCAGAATGCGTTTGTAAGTCCAGTAGATCTCTATCTCCTCACTTTCTCTTTTGTGGTGCTAAAGATTTTAACTATCTGTGTGGCATAACGTGGCTTTATGGTAGTAAATTTCCATATTACTGAAAGGTAATCCATAGATTTCTCTAAGGACTTCTAAAGTTTACACTTTTACAAATAGTAAACCTTACTGTGAGGATATTTCCCCTTGTTGTAGCCCCATTTTGGATAGTACATAATTTAAACGATGTTTGTCTGGATAAGCTATTGTATAAGTTTCAAAAGTGGATACTGGGACTATAGTGAAGTGGACCTAATACCTTACCCAAGAATTTTCATACCTGCCATGTAATCAAAAGAGAAGCTGCAGTACATATTCAGTAATGATCACATACATAAATATCCATTTTTAAGTATTGATGAATTTTCAGAACAGAAAATAGAGTTTCTGTAAATTCTGTTTTGAATTTGTACGAAATACATTACTGTGTATATACAGTTTCTTGGAGTTTAATGAACTGTTACTGTGTTTGCATGTGCAGATCTGTATTAAGCATAACTTTCATGATAAACAGAGACAGTTACTACTTACATTTTGTTAGTTTTGTACAACATTACACTGGCAATGGCATAGTTTCTCTAAATTGTGAAATGCCCTCTTGTGATCCAACTCATGTGTAGGCATGATAAGAAGAAACAATTTAACTGAAGCGATGCCAGTTCATGTCATTTCTGCCAAGGTCAACATTTTATAGAGTGTCTATAGAAAATTTAAGACAAGACTAGTTGAAGTTTGTTATATGCTCTGTACAGAGTTGTTTTGTTTTCAGACCAGGTTTGTGGCAGTATAGTTATGTCAGTACATTATTGGAATAGCTTTCTAATATATTGTGTGGGCACCAAATCAGTTTACTAAATGGTGATTATATTGTATTGATTTAGGTGCACTAGATGGTACTCTGTATGGAAGGTACAATATGTTTACTTAGCAAATGAGATTTCACCCTACTTTGGGGCATGATTAATTTCTCATATACTGTCTTTGTCTCTTGATCCTTATATTCCAAACATACTTCTTAAGGTAGTCTGGGTTATACATTTATGATATCTACGCAAGAGTTCAAAATCTAAAAATCTTGTCTTTGACACTGATAGGATTTTCTGAAGTTCATTATTGATCAATTCTTTCTACTACTATACACATAAATACAATGAATCATTTATTAAGCCCCCGGGTATTTATTTGCATAACAACATTTTATATTTAGGCTTATTGGAGGGTTGAGCATTATTAAAGGACTGGATTGGGGTGCCACGTTTTTGACAACTTGAGTATGTGGCACTCTCTCAATTGTCTTTCAGTAATCAGCATAATGGGACCTATGCATCCAGTGAGCTTTGCACACTTGTCTCCTCTTCAGTCAATTGTTATCATAATAATCAATCATAGAAAGAAAGATAGTTACGTGTCAGGTTTAGCTTAATGTGTAGAATTAAGGGTTATTTGTAGAGGCACCATAAAAATCTGAGAAAACAAGGCCAGAATTTACAACCCAAAAGTGAGGCGCTGGTCCTGTATATGATTTAGGGAATTCTACTGTACAACACAGTTGAGGGCTTCTATTAAATCCACTGTGAAATTAAAAGCATTTTAAAGCAATGATTTGTTATAAACAACATTGCATGTTCATGCCATACGAATACCTTCACAGTTTCGCCTTTTGTCTGCCACAGTTGGGTAACAATACCCTTTAGTTTGATCCGGTAAGCCAGACTGTCATGAATATGCGCAGAGAAAACAGGATGTTGGACGCTGTCTATACTCTTGGAGCGTACGTGCCAAGTAGAAATTGAGCTGGTAGTGCTTAAAGATAATAATTCTAGTTGTTTAACGCTGTTAAGAGAAACAGTGACGTTTAAGTTTTTATTTGCTCACAACGGATTTGATCCGAGTTCACGTGAGTCTTAGCTAGAAGTTTTGAAAGAGGGAGTGCAGTCTAAGACTAACTGGAGGTCTGCTGGATCTCTTTCAATTTCTACTTTCCGTATTGTCATAAATTTAGCGACGACAAAGTAGCGAGGCAATGGCTTTTCGATGACAACGATAATAAGCTGCGAATCATGCTAAGTATAACCATGCTATCTAGGGGTCGAAGACTATTCTTTCTCGTGATTAACGATGCGTAACTAAATTTTCTTCTCAATTTTCTAGCTACATAGAATTTCCTATATGCTCTCTGTTGTAGCCCCCTGTTTATAAATTTTCAGAGGAATTTCCACCCCTGTTGTTGTACGAGACACTTAGAGATAGTGACGGCATTAGTACCTAGTGCCTATACAGTGTGTTTGTGAACTTCAGACACGGCATTGCTATTAATGCGAAAGTCAAAGCCCAAAATCTTGCTTGTAATAGATATGGAAGTAGGTCTCGATGCGCTTGATGTCTCTATTTTTCTGACGATCAAGAGCAACCAACTAGAATGTTGAGAAAAAGTATGGAGGAGAAGTTCGAAGGAACTGCAAAACTGTCCAGGTCCATCGTTAGTCTGACACTTAATGCATTATGACGTTCTGACCGTTTGGTCGCCATATAAGCTTGGCTTGAAAGCTCGAAATTGCTTGTCCGTCGCCAAAGCGCAGTAATGTTGCCTTAAAATTGTCTGCATATGTTGAATGCGAAAATGTGCAAACTATATAGGACGAGCACTTTCAAGAAGTCGTCAATCAAAAGTTGCAACTCCATACTGATTTCACCGTATTGAAGACTGACTTGATTGAATCCAAGCGTAGAGATCAGTAAAAACTGTTTGTTTCTTGTGTTAAGCTAGTATAGTAGATTATTTACCATTGTGATTTGGAATTGTTTGCAAATCTTGAAAATATCACTAGAAATCATGTTTTGATACAATCGACTTTGAATAGCAGAGAAATCTGTTTGCACAAATATGCCTTCCGACACAAGACGTTGTCAGGGAATCTTCTTAAATGTTGACCAAATCTCGACCTCAGCTCTAAGTACTAGAGCTGTTTATAAAATCTTTTGTAGTAGCAGCAGCCAGACCATTCCAATATTGCCAATGATAGAGATAAAATGAATAATAGTTGTCTCAGTTCAATTTTCCACAAAATGTCTTCTCAACCCGAAAAAAAAGGCTTTCATTTTATCCTATTCAATATAAACGAATTTCTGTGAAGGTAGGTAAGAGCTCAGTTAAAATTGTTATCTACTCCCGAGGCGGTGAGTTAACTAAAGCTTAAGAAACCTACCAAGTTTCTTGGGCACCATATAGTATACAAGTTGAAAGTTGTCGTACTAGCATAGGACAGGTAGTCGAGGAACGCATCACAATATTCTACATCCCAGTATCAAATCCGGGCTTGAACAGTGTTTCACTAAATCCCCCCTTTTTAACTGCATGACATGCAACATGTCCTATGTTGATTCATGGACCGAACTGTGAATTTCTGAATCCTGTTGTCACTTAGTTACCGAAGCTTAGTTAAAGGAGTGTAAGATGCCACAACAGCTGTACCTTTTGGATCAAATCGTGCTGGAGACATTCTTCATGTCTCGAGTAATGTTTCAGATAGATGGCATACTTTAAGCTACAGCGATTGGTATCTGATAGCACAAATCATAAAGATATTGTGTCTTGAGTTGCCTTACGTTTCTTTCCTTTACCCTATTATCCTCCTAAATATGTTTATAAACTGACTGTACTCCTGTTTTACAATTACGTGACCATACCTGTACTGTAAAGAGTAATCCTTTTGCTAGTGAAGCCAACACTGCTATTTCATAGCGCTTTTTTTTTATCAAGTAATAAAATTATCCAGGCTTAAAAGATTCCTGGAGCCACAAGGGTACTTTATTGGGTGAGAAGCACAGAAATTCCCTTTCCAACCTTCTCAAGATTTTTGACGTGAATGTCTCCCAATGGCTAAAATGTAGAAAACTCCATTAAATTTTGCTTGTGGTCTGAGTTATCGGAAACGGTGTTTCAATGACACCATGACATGACATGATATGACATCAATTTCTTCATAATCTGTCATAGTCCCAAGGAGACTCCGGAAAAGTTCCAGCTGGCGAGAAAAGAAGGTCTTGTTACTCCTATACCCCTGCATCACTTCCAACATATTATCCCATACGAAACTACTAACATAGTAGCAGTATGCAGTACACAGTGAATCAAACCCATCACCCTTTCCAAATTCCACACAAAGTCTAGGACCTAACCACGTAACTCAGAACCGGTCCCCTGATTCCTCCGACATTTAAAAATGCTTGATGACTCCTTGGCGAATAACAAGCTACGGTCTGTTTCCGATGCAATTGCCTTTAATTCTTTGCCCTGGCTTTGATCAATTATTTTTGGTCAAAGGCAAATTTAAAGTAACGGAAGGCCATATGTTCAGATCAATCATTGCGAACATTAATTTTCAGCGACATCAAATATGGGTACCAATGACCTTACACGTTTTCTCAACAGCAAATTCAAAGAAAGGAGGTCTCTGACTTCCAACAGAATAAAATGCTTGTTTTCTTGACATAGAATCTATTAAGGGCTAAAAAACGCATAAACAAATGCATTCTCAGACTCTTAAAGAAATAAACAAATCTGTCCCCTAATGAGTGTAACAAAAGCGACTAAGAGCTTCACCGCAACCAGTCGCCAAAATGGAAAGCATTAAATGGAAATAGGAAAAATAGACTGTAAATCGAATTGTCTGTAATCAGTGGGTGTAAAATTTGTAAAGAAAGTTAAGCTACACCATAGTGTGTTATTGATATCTCTACATACACAAAATGAACAAGCTACATTGCATCAAGATACTCAATAGGGAACAGGGCATTATTTACAAGGGAGATGATTTCAAGAGTACTGCCAGCTCTGGTATTTCTTTGCATAAAGGACCTTCTCGCAAAGCTACAGCTCTATTCAATTTGATCTCCTTGATGAGAAGAATTTATTGGTAAGGATACGTCTTACTATGCTATCACCAAACAGCGAAACCACTTATGCACTCAAAAACATTTTTCTCTTGACATTCAACATCGGCTAAAATCGTCAAAATGTAAGACGGCAAGTAAAGAACGAAACATGCTAAGCTTTGTTTTTAAAATGGCCAATCGGAATTTGGGCTGTATGATTATTACCGTATTAGGTTCAATCAGTGTCTATTAATCTATACACTGTTTTATTCTATAAACAAACCCTCTGGACTTCTATCATATGTTTATTCTCGCAATTTCTTCCGTTTAATCTCTTCCATCTCTCACTGATTTACAAGAAGCAGATGCAGGTAAGTAGAACTATAAAACTGCGCGAAATAGCTAATTCATTTTGCACTTAAAAGCTTTTTTCGTCTGACACTCCTCAGAGTATAATTCGTCAGAAAATAGCCGAAATGGGAATCAACAAAATTATTTACCCAATTGGAACTACACTACGGTTTCTGAGGTGAAGTGGCTAGGCTAAACACACACTTTTTTCAACGCAACTGCTATGGAATGACGACGAAAAAGTGGAAGGGCCATGTCCCCACGCCCTCTGTCACGTAGGCGCTGCATGTTAGATTCTACTTGCCTTACGCAAGGAGATCGCGTTGTAGTTAAACTACGTTATAGCAGTTGAGAAGAAAATCGTGTTCCACCCGTATACCAATGTATTGCAAAGAAGAGAGAGTACACGATTTACAAAGAATATATACTGACTTAGACAGGATATGACATTTGTCCAGAGTCTAACTTTGATACTGGAAAACACTGTACATTTATTTTGTCCTCTATCTTTGTAATGCCAAATCAGAACAAGGGTTACTTTGATACAGACTCTGGTTGACTCCTAATTCTCTATGAGTTCTTTATAATCGCATTGAATCTTGTATTTCATTTTGCATTCTTTTTTACTATTAATTTTTATCCAATTGCACTTTTGGAATGACATGATAATTGGACTAGGGCGCGGAATCCTTTACAGGTATTTCATAGAGTTACTGTGAAGTGGGATTTTTTTGTGTCCTTGCAAGGCAATTCGATGTTAATTTGTATTAGGAAAGTGGATCTGAAAACAGAAAGGGACACAGCTACAGTACAAGAATATTGTTCCAATGCACTATTATCTTCATTTTCACAGTTACTATTATTACTTTCATTTTACAGCATACGTATAGAAATTTGATCACAATCGTAGTCATTGGTGGTTGACCAAATGTGCCCAGGACTAGGGGGCATGAGGGAGTCTAGTTGGCACGCAGGCTCTATCAATGCTAATAACTCTGTGAATACTTGTTACTGAGGTTGGAAAGAAGGCAGATACCTTTATTGCCATTTTAACTGAAGAAAAAAAAATTTGATTTATTTTTGAAACTGGAGGTAATAAGGGTATATAATGAGCGGAAGTTGACAAGTACCTAAACCCCGTTTGAAAATCGACTGCTTTTGGAATAGATTTTGCTAGAAACATGCAGTGTACATGTATCTATTGTGTTAAAATTGCATTACAAACGTCTTATGAGTGTGTTCCAAGCTGGTGTCCTTTGACAGGAACTCAAGCAGAAGTATCCCCCTATCCCATTAGAGACTTTCACGTTCATTGACAGCCAGAGAGAGAAAGGGTAGAGCAATACCTATAAGTTGTCTTTTGTCGCCGCAGCATTCATACGCATACAGACAACAATATTTGCAGGTCTAAGCTTCCCGGGCAGCGCGGTACATTCAACTAGTATTTTAATGATAAGAAACATAGAATTGAGTGCAAGAAGCTATTTTTCATAAAATATGATGGATTTGTGTTAAAAATAGGTTAATTTTAAATCTTTTCGTCTTAGACACTTCGACTTTCCTATGGGTGACTCTTCGCAAGGGTAGGGGTAGGGGTTGTTTTAAGGTCATTATTAACAAATTTTTGGTATCTTCCTCAAAATACCCCCAATACATCTGAGAAAAAGTAAAAAAGTTTCAAGAAGATCGAGCGATGCTTTCATCAGATATTGGGGAATACGTAGAGCTGCGGGGGTACTAGTTCCCATCCCATCATCCCATTTTGGATACGGTTAAATTGCTGTTTTATTTAGGTACATTTCACAGTCTATACTTCAATAGAATGATATTTATTTCGTCTAGCACACGACTGAAAACCACAAAGATTAAACTACTGTTGCATCCGTTGCTCTATCAAGGAAGAAATTCAGTAGTTGAAATCTGGCCTTTAACATACTAATGCATGAAAAGATCAAATAAAAACAAAATTAAAAAATGTTTGAAATATCATTGTTAAGACTTATCCGAGTAATTTTATATCTTAGTATGCCAGTGGATAAATGAATCAATCTTGCTGATTGCCTATTACTCTTCTAACCTTCAAATTATACTAAATTTTACGTGGTCAAATTGTACATGAACATTGAGTAAATTTAATTGAAATGTAATCTTTTACCTTGAAAACCGTCATTTGCTGACAGGTACGATCGTAGCCCGCTGATTTATAAGACTATAAGTATGTTAACATTTTACTCCAGTCAGATTATGAAGAACGTGCTTCCGCGGATGGAACAGAAGCGATGTATTAATTAGAGCTCTGGATGGGCACCTAAGCGGGCCATCTTGCCCGCTCCCGTGCTCGTTTCCTAAATTGCTGTGCTCACTCCTAACCGCATGTAAAATTATAAACTTTCTTAAACTCGACCACAAATGTCTTGAAACGAACAGCGTACATAAAATTCACTGTCTGCAATCGCTTCGCGCTGGTTTCTTGGTTTCTGTGGGCAGACATCAGAAGCCCTTTCCTCTCCGCTGCTTTCATGAGGACAACCTTTTGCTCTTAGCACTCACAGTGGTTTTACCACTAGCAATGTAGCGAGATGATTTCAGTGTAGTTTGGAACAAAAGAATATGGTCAATAATCGATCATCAAAATAAAATGCATGGTATATGCAAGGTCCATCCGAAGTATTCCTTCTATCTGCTGAAATGCATCTCCTATTTTCGTATCTCTATCCTATTTAACTTTATTTGTACTAATTCAAGAATCTATTTGTAATAAAGGCACTAAACTTTGTTACCTAGTACATGAAGGGAGATAGAGGTATACTCCCTCCTTTGTGAACTAATAGGTGGAACAGACGAAGTAAGATTCTATTCCTACCGTACATGTGCAGTTTTCTAAGTGATTTAACGAAGTTCGGTCGGGAAGTAGGGCTCTAATGAGAGTCAGTAGCGATCGCCATGTCTTCAGTAGCATGAGCTGTATCAGTAAATATCAACGGGCATGGCATGCACCAAAGTGGGACGGGGAACATAAGCTCCTTCTCGTCATGTTAAGGAGATTGGTACATGGCTGAAAGCTATTGGCCCGCGATAAACTTGGCAACCTGGTAGAAACAAATGCCCTTGGTACTAGTGTGGTCTCTTAGCCAAACAGAGTTGCATGTGTACGTCGGGAAGTGGCTGGTACTACCAAAAATAATCCTGAGCTCTTCTCTTCTTCGATCTTTTAAAAAGAATCCTCGGAAGGAGCATAAAGTACAATCTTTTAGCTTGCTGGATAACGAAGAGGTCCGAGATGAACATCGGGAGGCGTGACCTGAAAGAAAATGGGAAGCAGACGAGCGAGGAATATGGCAATCTACCATGTATAACATGCTGAGAGTGGGCGTAGTACCGGTAGCAAGAGGAGGTTTTAAACTGAAGACATACAAGCACTCCACACGGGTAGTGGTAGGAAAAAAAGAATGCAGCTGACAAAGCGACAAGACCAGCTCAAGCAAGATAAACAATATCTGCATTTAAAGCAATATGACTACCATGGGCAATGCCTTTGATAGAGCGAGCATATCGTGGCTACAAGAACATTTGTAGTCAAGAGGAAGCAAGGACAGCATTTCTCATCAAGGCCATTTATGATTCAACGCCAACATCTGTTAACCTCATACGATGGATTTTAGAATACGACAAGTTTCGGTACGGTAAAAAGAGGGACATAATAGGATAATTTATCCAAATGCAGCTGTGCGATGAAGCAGTAATAATCACACACATGGAGTCATAACCTTGTCCACTCTGCCGAGTGACGCCCCTGTTGTTCATGATCAAATAGCTTAACAGCCGAAGCCTAACTCAGCGCCGAAGAAACAAGAAGATTGATATTTTAGAATGCCTTAACTGTAGTGGACGCAGGGTACTTGGAGTTTTGAAGCGTTAGCTGGAGGCAGACTGACGAAGACATTATGATGATAATAATGATCATTTAAAAGTTGCAATCCGTCATAAGGTCATAAGAACGACTGACGTTTTTCGTGAGAAGACAACTTTTCAAGTGAGGAGAACCTGGAAGAATTAAAGTACATAGAGTTGCTTAAGGATTCAAAGGACAAGGTTAGATAGTTGGAATTACGATAAAGCAATTAGGGTGAAGGGGTTGTTAAATATTACTTTGTGATCGATTCCTATTTGATTCCACTTGAACTAGTGAGTGCAGGGAACTGATCAGTTACCAGAAAGAGCTGATTAGAAGGCATCGTTTCGGATGTGGTTGAAGAATCACGGCCTATGCAGGGAGAAGGAAACTTGCAAAACAAGAGCAACAAAGGGCTTCCAGAGCTAAAGGAACCAAGCAACTTCTTTAACGCAGTCGGGGACCGTGGACCGAAACTGTAGAAGGTTTTCTCCAGAAGGCGATTTGAATTTAGATACAGAAGTGGAGTTTGAATCTACAGTGCAACGACCACCAGTGTACACCTGTTCTCATTTCACCACTTAAAATTGAACCATATAACTTATTAATTGAACCAAAATTATTAGGGGGTTGCCCCTAACCAAGACGTTTACGCTCCTGTTTTACAATGCAATTATTGTAAGCCGAGTTTTGCGATGGTGGACTTCTTAGGTTTACCCCGGAGGTAAGGAGCTGAACCCTTGAGCTGAACCCTTGAGCTGAACCCTTGAGCTAAAGGAAGGTAAGGAGCTGAACCCTTGAGCGTCATGCGGATATTTCAATCTGCGCAGTTTTTTGTACCCACTCCTTTCATTCCTAGCTAGTATAGGGCTGAGTTATCAAGAGCTGAAATGCCTACAGTACGTACTGTATGAATACTTTTTTATAAAGTTCATAGATTTGAGGGTTTCTCGGTGGTTCTACTGAATAAACGACAGTAAGTCGTTATCCACGTCATGCTTGCTTCCCCGCCTTCCACTCCCTGTGTAACCATGCTCTTGTAAGTCCCTGTCAATTCGGTATCAATCATACAGGTACATGTTGAAGTTAACGAGTTGTTATACAGACATTGAAGGAGTTATACCTCGATTGGAGGAATTCCATTCAAATATTCTAAGGGGTAATGTATTGATGTAATCCATGAATATCTCACTGATCAATCTGAGGCCCCTGGGGTGAAAATCTTGGAAATCTACTCAAGGAAAACTTTTCCAATCATGCTTACTGATAACTGATTGTATCATATTGGTTTAACTAAACACCGATCTATGCTAGACACATACAGTCAGACAATTGCAGTCATCCATCCAGAATGAGACGAGTCAAAGTCCTGCAACACGAAAGTCAACTACTCCTTAACTCTTTCCCCATCACTTTTTCTGAAAATAACCGTTGTCGCGGTAATTTACACTTATAATGGACTCGCATTTAGACGGTGTTTGAATAATCTAGGACGAATGAGCGCTCGTTGCAACGAGCGTGTGTCACATTTGCAGGAATTAAGAGAAGCATTGTGCATGTTTCCGAGATTACAACTTGGGTCGAAAGGTTCTGTTAAATTTGTCAATCTCTGTAAACAGCGACTAAGCCAATAAAATAATACCTCATTTTTCGTAGAAAGTTATTAATTGACAGATTCGAAGAGATATAACATGATTTTATTTTAACACGATAACTTCATACGAATTATGCACGATTAATCCTATAACAGTTAACGTTTCCTTATTCTTACTGTATACTTGACATAACGACTATACCTTAATCAGCACACTATAAGGAATTAAACATTACAGTCACCATTGCTGGGAGGTGACACCCCAGTGCTTAAAACAACTAGCTGTTTAATACAACCAAAGTTCTGCAAAAGGCCGGTGCATCAAGCCTACTCCATTTTATATCAGGATTGGTACCTGACACTCCTGAGTACCATTCTATGCAAAGCAACATAAGAAAACCCACAGGTTATACCTTGCGGGTTTGTATCAAGGCCTGCTTCTTAGGCACGATTGAAACAAATCACTGCTCACTATAAGGTGTCGCTTCTTTGCCAGGAGGAGTGTTACTGGGTTGTTGTCTGCGGTAAAAGTTAAGGGAGAACATGAAAAACTGTTGATCTCCTAGAAATTAAGATTTCCTAAGTTCCCAGATGCATTTCATTAACAATTTCGTGCTTTCCTACATAATTGCAAAGCATCACCATCACAAACTATCCATGAGCTTCTTGGACAGTCGTCATCTGTGAACCACATGACCGACTCTAAATGCTTCTCTCGATATACTCGGTATACCTGTGCTCATTTTAGTTGACTTCTATATCCATGACATTTTAACGAAGAGCATGCATATGACTTCCAAGTCACGACAAGGCAACTCCTAGAATCGTAAAGTGGAATACCAGTCCACTGTTATTTTCACCAATTTACTAATTGGTTTCCTTGTCGATACAATCATTTAAATGATAGCACGATAACATCTGGATCTAGAATGTCACCAGGTATTCATCGCTAACAATTTCTTCTTCTGGGTGCTGAACTGATACAATGAGAAAGGCAACGATCTCTTCTTTGACGATCCAATAGAATTCTTCTGTTTAATTGAGTCTCAATAGTCAAGCCTGCTTACCAAGTCTAAGGAAAACAGAGAATAAGATCACGAAGCGAGTTGTTCAGCACCACAACCAAACGATGAGTATGAAGATGCCATAAATCTGAATAACGGCACTTTAAAAAGCCTAAAATTTGTATAAGCATCTACAAACACAACTATTCACAGTGAACATTGATACAAGAGGTGTACTTCAATATCTTTAGCCCAAGCTTTACTACGTTCTCGCCCAAATTTTTCATAAACTCAATAAAGCAAGGCCTAGCGCGAGAATGATCTCCAAAACACAAAGATGTCATATGGCAATAAGTAGTTTCTAATACATGCTGAGGCAAGAGCATTAGTCAAGGGAAAACTAGTAACAGTCAGTTATGACTGTGGCGATTTGTTATCGCACCATTCACTTCTATTTTTCGGCTGGCTCTGCGTGTGCGCGTACCACAGGCAAAGGTCAACTTAAGGAATCATAAACTACCCGGTAGAACTAAATTTTAATGTATCGCAAAAACCTAAATCGTTGACTCTTTCTTAGAGGCACACGTAACTGTTTGCTGCTTTTATAACATACAGATGATCCTTGGATCATTTTTCGATGCTGCGAAGCAATCTTTTGTTGTCAGCAGACAACTTT
>JAAAKL020003918.1:3358-22001 GCA_010016065.2 Carybdea cf. marsupialis auct. non (Linnaeus, 1758) | reverse complement strand
CGCACAAGATTTAAGAGAGCAACCGTCTCTACCGAACGCCAGATGAAAGCCAACACACACAAAATAATAAAAAGCGGAGTACAACGCACTGTTGTCGTTGAATACAGTGGATTCCCTATACTTCGACTTCCTAAATTGTAGCACCTTAATAATTCGAACAGATTCAGCATCTCCATAATTGTCTTCATAATATTGAAGAGATTGGGAAAAATGGAACTGGGAGCATTACACTAATTGCAAACAACCTCTATTTTTTGCACTTTAAGTTCAATATCTTCTTGAAGACCAGTATAAATAAACCAGTGTAAATGCGCTAGGACTGCACTAAATAGATTGAGTAGGGAAAATTTAAAAATTAGGTTAGCTTCGCCTTATTCGAGTACTCCATACTTCTAACAATTCAAACTAGAGGAAGCTGAAGACCACTGTTTAAGCTTAAACCGTCACTCTGGGTTGGGATTAGCGTAATGTTTGAGTGGATCTTATTTTCCAAGGGCCTAACATGTTTATTCCTAGAAAAGATTCTCATCTTTGAATAGTCATCTATTGCATACTTGTCTTGTAAAAATATACTTTCTTAGACACCTTTTTGTCCAGATACTAATCATAGCATGTTTTCCGAAGTGAAAGAGTGACGCAGTGTAATCTAAGTATGCAAGGACTCAATTTTTTAAGCATAGAAAAAGCATAGTTTCTGGAGTTAATTAAAAAATTACTCAATTTTCATTTAGTTATTTGCAGAAAAATCTCGTGTATGTTAGAACAGATTGGCAACATTCATCCCCCTACGAAAGACAGAAAACTGGGTATACTTCGTACTCGGTCATTGGATCATATGCTTGTATAACATATCAACATTAGATTTGAAGTTATCTGGAAGACAATAAAGAAGGTTGCAATTCCTGTTCGACAAGCAAAGACGACTGTGCCTAAAAAATTCCGCAGCAATGAAAAGACTTGTTCTGAATAACACCATGACCTCTTCAAAACTCTGTAAAATTGAGATCATCTACAATATTCTTGTTTATGATCTTTACATTATTCCAGTTTCTCTTGTTTAGAATGGAGAGTACTAATGTCTTAACTAAGGTCACTCCTGTGACCTTCGTTTTAACCACACTTGTTAGACCACAACGATCTGAAGGGATTTGTTTATTCGATTAAAGCCAAAAGGTGTACGTAATTTCACTTTTATCCTTCTCAGTCGTCCATATGATTGTCAGTGGGTTAGGAGACAGCAAATGAATTTATTTAATTGAATTTTGACCTGTTGTCGAGGGCACTCTTGTTTTGGATGTTGATGAATCCATCTGCAATAAAGATATCTTCTCTGTTCATTAACCACAGTACCCTAAAACAGGGGGTCACCAATCTGGACCAGACCAGAGCCAAAAGAAACCACGACAACGTGCGGTTACTGATACGAGCGTTGTGATCCAAGGTCGTAACAATTTTACGTAAAGAACAGCATTTTTAGCCTTCGCTGGTTATTTTATCACTTGTAAGGCCAACTGTGAAACAAGGTCCGGCGACCTCTGACTTAGAGGCTTCAGTTGTAGTGACATAAGAGGTTTGGTTGATTCGTTGTCTCCCTCTTCTGCAGTAGTAAATGGCTTGCTTTTAGCTCCGCAGATAAATCGACGACCGGGTAAATGTACATTCGACTGTTGCTTGGATTGTTTAAACAAGGCATCAAGAATACGAAGACACAGGGCTACCCATTTATCGCCGTGTTCTTATACGATAAGCGTTTAATTTGTTGTGAATATATAATGTATGCCAAGTTTCATACGATGAAAGTCAAATTAAAAGAAGAAATATTTTTTGACATAAGTTTCAAATTTGTCTTTGTATGCAAAGAAATCACAAAACAAAAGCAATCAAAACAATATTAAGTAACAAATTGTATAATATATAACAAACAATATAATCCCGAGAAAATATCAAACGTTCTTCATTTTATGATATGCAAGTTTATCTCACAAGTGTCAATATCCTTAAAAGAATGCTAGAATGTTCTATCAACTGAATGACAATAATTTTGTTTCATTATGGGACTAAATTTAAATTTCTTATCATCGGCTTTTTTTAGGTATGTCGATGTCTGATCTGAAAATCTGGAACTCGATGGAAATGTAGTTGAGGGTTGGCTTCTTGCTGTTATTATACTTCGCGACGTGGCATTATCTTCTTATTGTTTACATCTTGCGTAATTTTTTAGAAATATATTATAGCCTATACGAGTGCACTAGAGTTTCTATCCAAGTTCATGTTTAAACCAAGTTGCTCTGGCAAATCATCCATCAGTGCACTTAAAGAGCTGTTTGTTTATGTATTTCGGCAGTGGTGAACACCACTACCCTCGTTGTCAGAGTGTCTTTTTGGACTATATGAAATAACCGCAGAGTCACGTTTCCCTCGATTTTTGTCTTGTAGGCTCAAGCACTGGTTCCATTAGTATAATGCAGCTGGCGAGAACCGTTGCAGAGAGGCAGCAGGCATGTTGTGTATACTAACCTCGTCAATTACGTTGCTAGCAAACCCTTGTGTAAAAGAGTGGAGTCACTGATGTCAAAACAAGGGGGCACCGGCTCTGTTCTGGAAGTAACCTTTACATTGGTGACCCTTTGTAGGTCACTGTCATTATGTTATTAATTTGAGCTGAATAGTTTCAGAGTTTCGAGCTTCGAAAAATACTCAGAGTCAAAAGAATTCAGGAACCTGTCCTGAGTAAATCTTTCTAGGATCTTGTGTCTTGGGTGGAGTTTAAATCGGAAACGAGTCAATCAATAGTACTACTCAATACAGATTTATTGGCTTTGCCACATTTGAGAAATCATATGGACGTACTCTCCCTAGCGGCTTTAATACACGGGAATTGGAAGACTGCTCTGGGACCAATATATTTCAGGGGACCGAATCGATCACTTAAGTTACTGCATGTTTCAATTTCATTTTGTTATTTTACGTACGTTTTTAACGCTATGGATTATTACGAAAGATAAAAAATGGATTTTCTGTGAGTATGCATATCAAATGATAATTGATTTTTCAGTGAGTTAGTACTCTTATGGTAGGAGTAACGCTCATCAGGTAATAGAACTTCATGATCAAATGTTTAGGTTGGGAGACACTGTCTTGTCAGTGGAAGCCTGTTTGTTTCACGTATTTCCTGAGACTCAAATAAACGGTAAGCTAATTCTGTAGCTGTGTGAATACGTAAAGGTTACACAGTAATAGCTAAAATTTCTCGTCTTCCTCAGAAGATTGCTCTAACGGTTTTGTAATGTACATTTAAAAGTAACAAAACGCTCAATACAATGTAGCATGATTTATCATCAAGCAAGATTGAGATACAGTGGTCATGGATCAATCCCCTAATGAGATCAAATATTCAAATGAAGAAAATAAGAGTTACTGTTGAATATAAAACTCGTTCGCAAGCACTGATTCTTCGAATCGCTTATAATCAGAGACGCAATCCACAAAAAGTAGACGAGGGTTTCAATTTTCTTTCTAATCAATTACGAACCATCTCCGCCTCGTCACAATCTCGATCTCAATCTCAGTCTGATTTACAGCAAAAATATTTACAATATATGTCCTGTAAGAGGAACTTTACTAAAATATCAACCAATCAAATTAAAATACGTACTAATCCTAAAACAATGCCATTTATGTTCATACATCTACGATACATTTACAGGTGATGAATAATTTCCGTGTCTTCTTTTCCGAATAGAGGCTCCTACGCAAAACAGTCTCTAAGAGGAACTTTCGGTTTCTTAACTGCTACAATCTTACGCGTGACCTACGAACTATTAAAATGATTCATGCATCGTGCGTCGGCATAGCAGTGGGTCTAACAACTGGAAAATCCGGACAGTTACACTTAAGCGTCCATTTAAACATCTCGATATACTTCGTAACATCTTTGCAAAACCCAACTATGCCTGCCCAATTAACAAAATAAAGTAGTATAAAGTGAAGTTACGTAAAGCGCTAGGTATTGATATATCGTTTTGTCCATGTCAGACATATATCAACTCATTTGTATCCTACATTTTTCTCGTAAGTCAGGATCTCTATCGACTCTGTTCTTATAGACTCCCGTAAATTTCTAAGCTCAAGGTATCAGGACCTTCATAATACCCTGAAGCTGTGAGAGCAGCTCAAGAGTGAGAACTATGGGGAGATATATCATCCAACCCACGGCTTCTGAACGAAACATAAAAGAAGAAGAAGTATCAACATACAAAACGTACCATCATGGACATTTCCCCAAGTTAAACCTTAGCCAGCTGAAGCACAATCGAGTAGGGTTATTTTCCCGCTAGCATACTACAGTCAGACAGTGCTGCCTCAGTACCAGACTCCATAGATGAACACAACGACCTTGAAAAGTAACCATCGGCATGCGCAAAAACGTCTTACGTTTTCCAGAGATTAGTATGTTCGCATTGATATAGGTCGAGTGAGTTAATAAATACCACAGGGGAGATAATTGAGCAAGTATCTAAATACATGAAGATAGTGGGACGATCATGAATATGTACAGAGCAACATGGAAAATTGTCTGCCTTACAGCACTGTCACTGACTTTAAAAAACACGAAGTCCCAACTGCTAGTTTTTGTCAGTTTCGTACTAGATATTTAGTTGCTTGTCAGTTGAAATGAAGCTTTCAGTGCGGCTTCGTATCACCTAGAGCTGAGAGCTGAGTAAGGTAAGAAAAAGTAGGAATTAAAAATCTTCGATTTCGTTGACAGCAATTACCTATTCGACAGTAACCTTTCTCTTGTTCTAGATTAGCTTGAGCTTCTTACTGGTGAGCTATCGGGCCAAGAAAATTAAGGCTTACAAAGCTGTTTATGTATTGCTTAGCTGGCTCCAAAGGAATAGACATGGTTGATCCTGGGTATCTGGTGCCATTTTAAGTAACAGTACCAACAAGTTAATTTGACAGGTGCCTAACTAAGGCGTCCAAGCAGGGTTTCTTCTAATTCTTAAAGTACTGAGATTGGATATTGAATGTGTTATCCGATTCGCTCCGAGACACAAAGGTCATGTGATTAAAGGAAAAGACTTCCCGAAATTCCTTCAATCAATTGGGTCTATTATTGGCTTAGTAATGTTATCAAGATATTGTGATACGCATGAGACATTTGTCACTCACATCGTCGCGTCGCTATGTCCTGGATTCAAATGCTGAAACAGATATGTCATAATGGGTTCCGATATCTGACATGTTATCCTCACTTTATCTTAAAACTTTATACGCGACTATGCTAATCAATCACAATTAGGGAATGACAAACCTTTTATACCAATTACATAATCACGGAGAAAATCCTGATGTCAGACACTGTAAGCTTCTCCTTTTCTATTTGCAGCCCTTTCTATGCAGAACATTAGAAGTTCTGTAGCTATCACGAGTACGAAATCCACTTTACAAATGATCAAAGGTCAAAGAGGGACAAGTTCACAGAAACTCTATCCTCTAAGATGCATTCTGAAAGTTTCAATTGGTGATAATGAGGCGGAACATGCATAAATCACATCAAGATAGAATGGTTGAATTTCTCCTAACAAAAATTTTTTTCTCTGTTTTTCAGCTAGAGGAATGCTTTAACAATATATTTGGACGTGGTTGAACTCAATTTCAGATTGAGAAGCCTCAATCCTCACCCTTTATTGTTAGGTTGCTAGCTAGTCACTTACTAAAACGACCATGAACGACTAAGATCAATTATGACGATGACCTGAACTGTAGAAGAGACTTTCCGGTATCCCGATTCTTACAGCTCTGGCTATTCCCTAAAAGCAACTATAGCAAATGTTCTACAGGTACGCAAGCCTTTTACCCAATGCTACGCATATTGACTACCTCCTAACCCAGGCATATCACGTCATGACGGTGCAAATTAAAGGTTCCATTTGAAATACAAAAATTAAGTCGTGCTGTTGAAAACCTCTTAGATACCTGAAAACGATTTGAAATGATTTTCTTAAGAAATGCAGATTCTTGTTGCCCTCTCTTGTCAAAAACATGTTTGGACATTCTCAACTGTTAGAACCTGAATGCATCAGGCATCATTATGCAAGCAGAGGACGGTTCTCCAAAAGGCAACAGACATGCCCTTTGTTAGTAGTCTTTATAATGGCTTCCTACCCTCATGATTTGGGAAAAATATAACAAAAATTGAGGCCTCGTTTTAAGAACTTGCTGATCTTTAGGACCATTAAGAGGCTAGGCAGAACAAAGGAAGACAGAGGAGAGTCTTCTGGCTTAATCGCCAAACACTGTTAGTAGCACATTCACATCAAGTTTCAGATCCCGGTCAGCGATGTAACGGTGAGTCATTAGAGCTTACGGATTGGGATACATGGTGATATTTTGAGTACATCCAAAAACCATGTCGATTTTTCGAGCATATCAAATGTACAAGACAGGTAGATAATCATGCTCAGGTCTTATAAGAGCATCACATGTATGCACCTGGTTTGCGTGTAACTCGTGCACTTGTAGGCGCCCATCCTTCGTAGATATTTTTAACTTTTGCGTCTACAATTTACAAACCATTTGTAAAACAAATCCTTAGAAAATATATCCTAGATGAGGCGTTACGGCAATTGCGAATAGTGGAATGACAACCATTGTACTTGAAGGATCAACCAAACTGTATTAGAACGTTTTAAGCAACTCATTGAGTAGATTGAGTAAGATAGAAACATAAAGCTTTATCTTTGACTCCTGTTGTATACTTAAACATCATGTTAATTTCCATCCGTGATAAAATGAAATTACACCTTAAACATTGTTAATCAGACCGGTCAGCTTTCGGCAAAAATATAGCTTTTTGATGGCAGGGTGAGATAAATTCAAGCATTTGACCTTTATTTTGCGGTAAAGGTTCATCAAGACTAAAATTCCCACCCATGGCCTTGTGCTAAGACTTGCACCCCTACCCTACCCCCTATCTCTGGAAATTCCTCCATAGTGTGATGATACTCCCTTATGGCATGGTTATGACGTGAACCTAGGGTACTCCCCCTTTGAACTTGTCCATCAGTAACAATTGTTGTTTGGAGATGCACGAATAACAATGAGTGCTGATTGTAGTAGCATGGAGTGATTTGGAAGAGGAAGTGTTGTTGCGAATATGACGAAGACATCATGTTTTTTACTGTTGTTTAGAAGTCTAGAGTGCTACATTACAATAGACTATCGTCTACATTATCTGTCGAAAGCTATATAATTATTCTGATATTCTCTGATTGACCGTTTCTGCTTTCGTCATTCAAAGGAAATACACAATCAAAGAAATAGATGAAGACTAAGTACTTCGTTTAGCTCAGAATGTGTCTTTTCTGCCTCGTCCAATTGAGTAAAAATTTCATGGCACTCGAACACTTTTAAACCACTCACAGAATAAAATCTTTTAACGCTTCCTAATTGTATCAGTAGAATTGCGTCCAGCTGGGTTTCTAACAATAGCATAATGCAAATCAGCTTTCGCAAATCAGGAATTATAAAAATCGAATGGTACAAGATCAATCTAGTACATAGGCATCGAGTATTAATTTTGCCAGGGGTGGGGCTCAAACATGAAAATTTTGAATTATTTCATTTCTTGTTTCAAACATATTTTCCCATTAGTATTGTGGTGCGGTTTCCTGACTTTGACAACAATTTATAATTGTTTTGTGTGAACGAAGACTTCGGTTTCCGTACTTTACAGTTAATTGACATCGAAGTGTGAATAGTAGGATAGCACCCATGACAATTGATGATAATGACATCCAAACTAAATACTTTATAGAAAGTTGAAAACAATAAGAGCAGCTTGCCTAAAACAAATGGAACAATTTTTAAGAGGGGACTGAGCCCCCAAACCCCCACATAGTCGGTGCCTATGATCTAGTGTATATCTTGGCACATAAGTAGATCTATAAGCTCTAGTAACATATTCATATTGTTACTTAAACGAAGACATTTACGTAATTGTTAGAGGAGCAATGAGTACCCTGATTCGGTTGTAAAGTGATTTTTCTGATTTGAGTGCGAGTATACAGTATGGAACATGTACGTGTCCTGCCTACTTTATCTTGTATAGGTTGCGAATCAACATAGGGTGAGAATCAGATTCGTTGCAGGCGGATAATACAAGGGAGAATGGGCAATTTCTGAGTTAAGTAGCTTAAAGAGAGCGGGCAGAAACAAAATGTAAGGCCAATTTGGGAGACACCGTGTACTTGTCCCTTTGCCACTATTTTTGGGACTGGTTCCTATGTTTTACCCTGTAACGCCATGGAATTCCTCAGCGTAAATATAACCAAAACTTTAGCATCATAAAAACATAACTTCAAACACATTTCATTGGATGCAAATGACGTTTCATCACAAGTAATGCATAGGAAAGGTGCGAGAAAAGTAAATTCTTGGATGCCGCCCAGGTTTGGTAGTGCTACTGCATTGTGCCTACCTTAATACCAGGAGTCGATATACTTCGGCGGCTTGAGAGCAAATCCTGGCGCTCGTATCGGTTGACAATTTTATTTTGCTGTCGACACTTTTTTGTCTAAACAAATACCTTAAAGAATGTAACAAAGTTTTCCCACAATTTTATTTGATACGTCGATCCCAGTGAATGTTAGATACCAGGAAGAAGTAATTTCATAATTAAATACGTATTCCTGTTATTCTCTTATGTAGTCCAGCCCCTTTTGTACTGTAAGCCTGCTAATGTTTGAATCATTGTTCCATCTTGTCTATTTTAAAACTCCCTAAAATTTGCAACGAGTATCATTGCCTATGATTCTTATGCGTTCAGATGCCAGCGCAATTTTCTTTGTTCTACATTTACTAAAAGTTTAGTAGTGCTCCAGATTTCCGCACTTTTATCCATGTTTATCAGATGTATCCAGCTCAGAAGGGGAATGCACCGACGGGGGAAGATAAAACAGATGTGGGGGAACAAGTAGGCTGGGTTCATATTTATTTTTCATGTTCCACTAAGGTTCCTTTGGTCTTTGTGCGGAAAGGGGTGTTTCTTGAGACTTGGCAAACCTTTGCCCCTCCTGCTCCCCCGTCCCTGGGGTGCAAGGAAAAGTAAGCGGAAACAGAAGAAGAACTAGAATTTGTATTGAACTTTATTTGGGCATTAAGTGAGTAGAAGACAAACTACATTTGCCCACAAAGTGCGATTTATACAGCAAAAATTGTTAAAATGTTTTTATTTTTTTAAAAGAAAAAGCCAACTGCAGAGTGCTTTTTAGAAGATAAGATTTGAAGGGATCGGTTTTGCAAAGTACTCGAGATATACATAATATGTCGAGAACAAGAGTCGAACTTTGAATACAAACACTCGAATTGTGTTTCCCTCCTTCAAATCTACCTCGACGCTAAAGTAGAAAGAAATAAAAAGATTGGTTACGGTGGTTGATGGATTCTTTCTTTCGTTATACGAGTTCCTAAAATTAACAACAAAAAACATTATGACTACTATAAAGAAAGAGGTTATAATGCCATGACTACGAGGCCAACGATTGTTTATTCTTAGGAAGTTTTACTGTTTTAACTAATGACATCATTTTGTAGTAATATTTGCTTATAAAAGACACTTGTAAGTAGGATTTGATCAGAGGATTTTGAAATTGAACTGGAAGAGGAGTTGCAATCGACATTTAGAACAAATTAGAAAAAAGGTAGGAATTGCCTCGTGATATCAATGTAATACTTGTTTAGCTATGTATGCATTGCCGAAAATATACACTCCAAGAAAAACGCGGTCAACTCTCGAGTAATAACTTTATAAAAATTTAGATAACTACAATGCTCCCTTCATCACACTTTCACTAGGTTGTGTTTCCACCACGTCCTTTCTACACACTTGTATTAAGATCAATGTCTGTGTAAGTCTTGGTGGCCGGTATTACTTTGGGCTTTTCCACTTATGATCAGACTCTGGTGTTTGTTCCGTGTTTTAAGTATTGGCACTAAATAGCTTTGAAAATACACTATTCCCCAGATTAGAGGCGCTGCACTTATTATAAGAACAATTAAATTTCTTGCAATTCTAAAAAACAACTTTCGGTATATAGGAGCAGAATAACACTACCTTCCAAACAACGGTAAACATTTTTCGGGATAAATTGCTGCTGCTATTGAGCGGTAGCCAAATTAATGTAGAGGTCACAGGAATGCACGAGAATCGTAGAAAACGTTGAGTGGCAGTGTCTTCCATAGACATCTTAAAAGGACCCTGACATAGGTAAATCAAAATCGAATCTATAACTGGACTATTATTAAGCGATGTAGCATTTCAAAAATTGAGAATTTCTGTGAAACTTATCAGGGATAATGGCGCACGCGCTTTTATACGGAGAAAGGTGCATATATGTCTGTAAATGGCATGTGTCTCTAAAGCGAAGAAAGGATTTTCTAGACTTGACAATTAATCCACCATGACAACATTGTGTATTGTAAGAAGTTCCAAATTTAACTGGATGATAGGTCTTGATATAAGATGAAGCCCTGTCGAAATCCATTCTGTATTCTATTTCATTCTAATCTATCCCACTGACATTGGCAAAACCCCAATATAATTTGCAACCTAATATAAAATAGAAGTTGCATGAAACATGTTAACAGTGTACTAGCCACTGTCATTTGTTTGTCGCAACCTCTTCTCAGTGGCGAGGCTTGTGGCTGTAGCACTACTTGACAAGGAGGAAACTATCATCATGCTTTTTTTGTGTCCGGACCATGTTTAGCTTTTAGGAGAGTGAGATGTGTGATGCTACTTGAAGGTGGACTGTCTGCTTATACATATGATGGACCATGGAACTCTGCAAACATGCCCGTTGAATATACCAATGCATACAAAACTAACCTTGGTGCAAAGCTTGAATGTACATACTCACCATTACCTGTTCGATGGTTTAAGAATAAACTCGAGCTTGTGAACTTTAATCTTGTGCGACGGTTCTACGTACTAAGTTCTTACTATGTGTTATTTATGGTGTATGCAGAGAAGGGAGTTCTATATTTTCCACGTTTCACTTTTTTACACAAACGTAAAATGCCTATTATCCCACTGTTAAATAACAGCACAGCTTTCTGAGTAAAGAAAAAATACTAATGAGCTCAGATATTACTATTCTGGCCACTGCTTTTCATCATATAATTATTTAAAAGTGATGTCGACTGGTACTCTGAAACTGTGTCAGAATATGTATTAAAGTTGCCTTTTTCAGAAATTTCTGCAATTTTAACTATTTCCTTTCAAATAGTGTATCGCGGCAGAAAGAGTGTCTTTAACCATCCTAAGACTACGACAGCTTGTGCACCAGAGAGTGGTAACACGAATCTTACCTACTTAAAGTAGTTACCGTTGTCTGAAAATAATGAATCAAAATTCGTGCAAAGATCTATTTTATGGGTCAAAGGCGATTTGGAACGCATGAATATATTCTATCTATGCACAATGGTTTTCCTCCTTTATCTTTACTTTAAGTTGATGATGTGTACTCTTATATTTTTGAATCTCCTGTAAGCCGGTAGTCTCAAAGATTGACTAGAATTCGTAATACCATAAACAAAAGGTTAATAAAATCAGCAGACAAAGAATATACCAAGAAAGTACATTGGTAAATCGTTTCCAGACGTAAATTTGTTGAAATCGGAATACTCCGAAATTGGTGTTCAAATTTAAAAAGCTTCATAAATTCTTAGCTTATTGGTAAATAAAGATCAAAGTAAAAAATCAGGAAAGCGATTAATACTTTGTTTTTATAGATCCGTTGGAAAGTATTTGCCTTACCATTTTGCCAGTACATATATTCCAAGCCCTTGCTTTTATGAGAAACGGACACTAAAAGTTGTTTCTCGTAAGTAAATCGATTGACTGGTACACTCAACAAAACAGCTTGATGATCATAGTGTGCACGATTAAAAAAATGTGACAACTAAATTAACAATGACGAAACTTGTACATTGTATATATCTGATTGGGTTATATAACCGTTTGAAAAATTCGCAGGAGCTGATACAAAAGGTATTTTAACTGGAATCAATGATGTGATTTACCTAGAATTTGATCCTCAAGTCTCTCTTATGGACTTGGGTTAGCAACTACAGGACTTTCGACTATTACAGGGCTCATACTAAATTCGTCACATAAAATTCCCTGCCTCTTCTGTCAAATCACAGAATTTTCCCTGACCTTTTTTGAAAATTTAAAAAAACAGTTGCCTTGTCGATGGTTCATTTATGGCCAAGGTGAACAAACGTGAAAAAAGATTTACGTGCAAAAACATCAACACTGTACAAACTTTCAAAACTGATGTCATTTTGTTTATCCTCTTTCCCTCCAGAAGTGATCATGTTTCCTCCAACTTGGCATCGTCTTTCATCTTCTCCTCACCTTTCCTTTCTAAATTATTCGCTTTCCTCCTGGCAGGAAATGTTGTTTCCTTCTTCACCTTGTTTAGCACAAAAGACAAATTCTTTTTCTTAGTGAGAAGACTTACTTGATATTTTACATCTTCAAAATATGATATAATCTGGACATTGTGAGGTTTGAGGTTGTTGGTGAGCAAGAACTGGTATTGGTTCATAAAAATTATCCTTCAAATAAAAATTCCAGACGCAAAATTTTCAAAATGTTTGTATAAAAAAGTGGTAGAGCAATTACGAAGGTGTTATAAAAAAGAATGTCAGAATCAGGACTAATCATCTTTTTCCTGGCTTTTTAAATATCTGAAGAAAAATCCCTGATTATTCCAGTATTTCCCTGTCTTTAGCCACACTTGAACAATATGTGCTAGGATCTTAGTAAGCGGGTGGGCCTAAATTTAGTTGGGGGTGTAAGTATTTTTTTGCAGAAAAGTCCTTTCTTCCAAACTAAGAGTCCGAGAGCAAATTTCATATTTTGAATAACGATATTGCGAGGGCAAGACATGCTTGCCGTAAAGCAAGAGTGAATTGATTACTCGGGGATTCTGAAAGCCCGCTTTTTTATAAAGAGCAGTTCCGACAAGGTGGCAACTAGCAATTACTATAAAAAGTAACTATGTCACTCACGTAAGAATACATTGAGTTCCTTTCGAGCACTGCATTGTCTATTTGAATAGAGTTGAAATAATTCCTGATTGACTTGTTTAAGGGCTAGATATGATCTGGGGAGAGTGCTCGTTACTAAATAAGGTCATCGTTAATTATGAGATTCATTTACATAATACGAATCGAAAGCCATGATTGAATACTCAAAGTCACCTAGCTGCTTCCTTCTTTGAAACAATGTTTCTCCTTTTTTGCCCGTTTTTGTAAGTAAGACAAATAGCAATATCACATCTTCCTCGTTAGAGTCCATCGTGCCGCGTAAGGACTTTTCAAAAACGATGGAAAACAATTGTATCTAATTATTTTTAATTGGCGCTACTTTTATCCTGTTCTCACTAAAACTTAAAAAAGTTCTCGCTAATTTTCGCTGTTTATCCTCTCGTGAGAAAATAGCTTTGAAAACCAAAACACGCCAGATTCATTTGGTTTAGCTTTGTGTAAACTATAAATCAAATATCAAACTCGTTTACGTATCAGCCTATGACTGCTTTATACAAGTTATATTTGATAGCAATGGCTGCCCAATACAGAGGTCTGCTTGAAGGTGAAAAAACTGTTAGTTGTGTGTTGCTCGAGTCAATCAGACCAGCAGACAATTCCTATCGATTCAACGTGCATTCTTTGGTGATGAGCACACTCATACAATGTCAGAAAAATATTACAAAAATCGAGATAACTTATGGAAATAACTATCCGCTACAAAGTGCTGTAAATCGTTCACCGGTAGCCATTTACTTTCCTTTGATTCAGTGTTCTTTCCACCACCTATATTTATGTGGGCCTTGTAGAAAAACACCTATAATTAGAGAGTAAAATAAAAGTGTATGAGCATGGTGCATGATAATGACACTATGGTCTTCATACAGGGCTTTAAATCCTTTCCTAAAAGGCATGATCTTAAAGAGAATCTCTCATCTTACAAAGGTAGTACTTCTTGAATACTTCAACAGAAAGCTGACCGAAGTTGCTGTATCCAAGGTTGAGATGGTTATGAGGTAACGTAACATAATAAACCATGTGTTGTTTCCATAATTTTCCAACTATGCGCAAATAATATGAAGGTGTAATGTCCGGTGAATACACGCCATTTCATATAAAATGTTTTAAAAGAGACACTAGGCTTAAATTCTTTCCAAAAATACGTACTAGCATAAGAATAAGCCATAAGAATATAATGATCATGATGATCGTAATGAGGATTATAACTGTGTCAATGATGACACTGGTAATGATGAACAGATGGTCATATAGGTAAGAAACACAAAATTATCATCCTAGACAGATACTATAAGCAAGGTAAGAGTTTCCATTCCAATAATACAATACCTTTTGTCCTTGATGTAATTCCCCTTCGTTGCTTGTCGGAGTGAATTTTGTGCTGGTAACTGCCGAAGGTGCATTACTTAGAAACTGCACATTGGTATCCTGCCCATATGTTTCCTCGAGTACACGTTCCGCTGCCTGATAGAAATACAAAAACAATGCGCATAGTTCACCTATATATAGATAACAGACTTTACTGCATTTATCCTTCAATCTGCAAATGGCAAAGGACCCTGATCATAAATGATTTTCCAATTTTTATAAATCATGGATCCTTATGTAATCTGGTAAAAGCGACCGATCCCTAAGCAGCAATTTCACAAAGCAAGTCAAATCCAAACGTTTATTGGATGTAGAGAGGGCAAAATAGCGAATCGATTATCGGGGGTGACATATTTTTACTATTTCTCTAGTACCTCTTCAAACTGTACTGCCCTTACGGATAAAGAATTCATCTGGCACCCCTATTTATCTAGAATTTGTGGCTTTTGAATTTACTTTGTTGTTGCCATTGGCTGTCACTACAAAGAAATGAGCACACTGTTCTGAATTACTCCAGAATGAACAATTCAATTTTTGTACATACGATTGAGTGTAATTTTTGACTACCAATAAAGATCATGTGTATCAGGAGGTATATTCCACTTAATTGCTGACAAGGTACCATTACCCCTCGAAATTTTTCCTTGGTTTGTTTCTGTATATATTTCCATCTCAATCTCCATCAATATGTTATCTCTTTGTGGACTCATGCTGATGATAACCAGCTCAAGCGACCAATGTTGTCTACAGCAGACATGTAACATTGCAAATGAAACTTAAAGATAACCTCGGTTGAGCTGAAGATGCTTCTACGACAACTAACAAGCTTGAAGCATATTGGATGCACCTTTATTATACAAAATGTTTGATTCCCACTCATATCGCCCGTATTTTTAGTGTTTGAATACAACGCCTGCAAAACACTCGAAAAGAGCATCACTTCAGCTGATCACTGAACTGCAAAATGTTCGTGAAAAAAAGCAAAGTGTCCTGTGGATTTCAAGTTCGTGTGGTAGGTAAACGTCAAAGCAAACCAGAATGCGATATTCTTACCAGTATCGTATCTTACCAGTATCATCTAACATAAATGATGATCTGCTTCAATTAGTCCACTTGGTAACAATGACGATCGTATCGATTGGACAGTGTACGATGTGGATGCTTGACGGTTCAACAATTTTTCAAAATAAAGTTCCCCATGAAGCCTGATGCATCTTGAGGTAATGGCAGTTGCACTGCTTCTACTACCCATGGGATACATTTATAAGAACCTTTCGGTAAGAAAGGCTGGTTTACAACTCCGCTCCTGTGTGGATAGTAGTCCGTGGCATTCAAATAATCTTCGTAAAATGTAAAAATCTTTATGAGCTTGGGGACATACTTGATTGGGCCTATCTTACGTGGTAGGATACAAAAGCAATTCTAATGTTCTTTTGGAGGAAAGTAATGGCCTGATTATGGTTTATCATACATCTAGATAAACTTATCGTCAAAGTTTTAGTCTCCTTTATGTGATAATGGCAATTGTATTGATTTCATCAACTTGTCAACTCTTCTTTATGAATTCAACTCGTTCACCTCCTATTGCACAAACTAGTGGTTTACCTAACAATGCCAAGGGTGTCTTGCTTCCTCAACGTCATGAATCCTTTCTGCAATTTTTATGACTCTGACAAAACAATCACCGTTCCTTTACGCAGCAATCATTACAATGAACTGGCATAATCCTTTACAGGCACATCGATATACGGAATGGGTTTAACTACCAATTTTAAAGGGACTGATCAAACGTAACGGATTCATAGCAAAGTGAGAGGCATGGAAAATCAAAGTCAATGGCGTGATTCCATTAGGTCTAGAACTGTAAGCATGCTCAGTGTCGGACTATGTTTCAATAAAAACTTGTTATAACCCTGTAAACCTTAACCACAAATTCCGAACCGGAGATGGGGATCTATTTGGTATCGGTTTTCAATACTTATTGAGACAAATGCCTCTGTCTTCTTTGCAAGACTGTGCTAACAAAGTGGTAGATTTTTAAAACCACATTTCTACCAAAACCATCAGCAATTGAAAAGACCCTTTAGGTTCCTTTAGAAAAAGGAGTCCAAATACACAACGAGGGAAGAAATTTTTATGTACTCTAATAAACGTCGTGTTTAAGTAAATCAGGCTATGAACGTTTTAAAATATTAAAAATATCCGAAATGAACTATTTTACAAACAGAACAATTACAAAAAATTATAGCAACGTTGATACTCTGCATCGACTAATCATAATTCTTCATTCTGTTGATGCGTTTTTTAATGTCAATTTGTGCGAAAACATACGAGGGGAGACTCTAGCAGAAGCTTCGTCCTTTAGCGGCAACAAACTAAGCTCGCAAATGTTAATTTCACATTTGATTCAAGTAAATAAGAAAAATTATTAGTTTTACAATATTATTTTTTTAAGAGATACTAGATAAAAGTTAAATTTCACCAACGGAATTTAAACCTGGGCCTCACGTAATCGTGGCGTGCTGCTCTACCAACTTAGCTATGGTTACCCTGTTATAACAAACTTCACGTTATTCTACATTAGCTCCCAATATTCCACCGGCGGACATCGACATCCAACTCCACGCAATTTTGGAGACCAGTCCCTTTGTGCAACGTCATTTGACAATGGAAGGACTACCGTTCGACCCATCGCTTTCCAGAGCCCATTGAAAGTTACAAAGTGTCATCGAGAAGAGAGGGTTTTAAAATATCAAGTTTGAAGAGATACTAGGGAAAATTGAAAATATCATCACCAGGATTCGAACTCGGAACACACGCGGGGTGCTCCTCTACAACTGACCTTTCATACAATACTAACCTCAAAAATTAATAACAGCTGTATAGCTGCTGAAAGCAAGATAGTACAAACGACGACTACCGGAATCATCATCTCGCCATTCATGTATAGATGATTTACCTGTCTTACCTACGAGTTATAGTTCTAATTTTAAAATCTGCCATCTTTAACAATAAGGGTATTTGATGAATTTATTGTAGATCCTTCTTAGGTTTTTCACAAACGTCATTCGTATGATAGTTTTATTTTTTCTAACGGCATATCTATATCATAAACAAATTGTATTTTTTATCTAGCTTTTCTTTTCCCGATGGTAAATAAATACGTCATTCCCTGACAATACGAAACGGGTGGCCATATATACCGAACGAAAGAAGCTGAGGAATGTTCTATCGGCCAACATGGTTAAGCGAAAGTACACTAATCCCTAGCCTCTCATTTGCATACACCACTAAGTTGTTACAGCAATGTTGTAATGTAACAGGGCATTTGTTTACAATACTTCATCATCGTCATCATCCATTCACGTTTTTCCTCAAGCGCCCTTTACCTTGCAGCCATCTATACTGAGAGATTGACATTGATTGGTTCACGATGTGCTCCCATGCGCATGGCCTGCTCAGAGAAAAGTTTATTGTGTCTCACAACTGGGCTACATCTTACATGCGTAGTCTCTCGTATAACGAACACTCACTTTCATCATTAAACTTGACCTCACATAGCCATCTGAACATTACTTCTATATTACGCTCCAACTGGTTTAATCTCTCCTCCTAAGTTCCTCTATGGACTCTGCCATCAGAATGAGATCGTCTATTATAACAGTTCCCAGGGAGGCCACCGCTGAATTCCCGGAAGAGAGCCTACAGTACCAAGATGGAAAGGAGGGGGATAAGAACCGACCCTTGATAGACACCAAATCTGAAATCCACGTCCTCACTATAGGTGTGATTTTGCTGATTTTGCTCTTGGCATGTTTGTACATGGCCTTAATCACTCTTACAAGTCCCTCCTCTACCTCTGCCTTCCTCAAGGACCACTATAGCACTTCTCCAGTGAAAAGGTCAACTGCCTTTTCCAGATCGATAAAGGGCAAATATAGAGTCTTTTTAGTAAGACAATACCAAACGTTGAAAACCAAACGGACATTTCTTGACCGCTCTTACTAGAAAAGATTACGTTTAAAATGTAACTGGGAATGGAGAGCATATCACAGTCGCGGAAAAACGGTACCAAAACCAAACGTTGAAAACCAAACGGACATTTCTTGACCGCTCTTACTAGAAAAGATTACGTTTAAAATGTAACTGGGAA
>JAAAKL020003917.1:0-22002 GCA_010016065.2 Carybdea cf. marsupialis auct. non (Linnaeus, 1758) | reverse complement strand
CATTTTTTTATTTGATAAGTTGAATAACTAAGGTCAAATGTCTGACTTTTCTACAAACACCTATCTTAACAATGGGTAATTTGCATAATTTTGGAACATCATCTCTGAGACTGTTTGGGTGATGCCGACCATGGAGGCATACTTATTAGACCTTTGGGTATCTCTGATCGAAGAAACTATCTAAAAGTTTCGACTGATATCATGGGGGTTGTTCGGTGTCAAATAGTAGAGAAGAACATTGAATGTAGGGCTCCAGTTATTTTTGCATTTCTAAATGGCACTAAAACTCCTGATTACAAATTAAATGAGGCCCCATCCCAGATTATCTGTGGCCCCCCATGTATTTGAAGATCTTTCTTCAAATTTATGGAATTACATTGTTGAAACTTACGTTGAATCTTTTTAACTTGAAAAAAGTGGTGAAAATAGGTGGAAATGACGGGAAAGTAAATTAAAGATTCTTATTTGTCAAACGAGTTCCAAGACAATTGTCTTAGAAAAGTTTAGCAGCTTACTCTTGCAAAAGGTTGATTCAGCAAACATCTCTGTAGTGTGCCGCGTGATCAAGAATGGAAATCATGAGCCTTACGTAGTCAGAGTAACATAAACTAATCAAAATCCTATATCGGCAAAGGAGCAGATATTGTTTATAAATCAACGTACCAGCAAGAAATCCTTGAGTAATATCTCGTTATCATCCTCAAACTGTTCCTGAATAGCGCACACAATCTCCGCGTTCAAATACATGGGGTTGACCCATTCGATCAATACTTCGTCCTCTACTTTCAAAGCTGGTTTATACAATGGCAACGGATCCATAATGGCCGATGGACGGTCTGGAGTTTGTCCATGAAACCAACCACTGATCGAGAGTCTACATTTATCTTTCGATAACACCTCTGCCACTTGATGAAAGGATATCGGTGTTACCTCGAAAAAAACTAAGCTATTAAACGATGGCATTATTGATCTTGTTATTTCACTTGGCCGACCATGTTGATCTACTGCAAATAAGTCTAATGCTCCGCCATCTTCTTTTGACCATGGTGGCACCAAGTAATATATGAAAGCTATACTACGATCTTCCAGTTCGTCGTCGTGGCATAGGAGAGTATCTGCAATCATAGTAAAAAATTACTCGAAATAAATAGATTTATGAATTTGTTTAATGTGAATTGCTGTCACTAGCTCTAACGTTACGCAATAGAATACGAGAAAATTAAGTTCGGTTTTTAAAAATTAAACTTACAGTTGGCTGGCTTCAGTTGCATCACATCTTCCCTTCCAACCAAAGTGTAACCACCGGCCTTATTTACATCGTGGCTCGTTTCAAGGTGTGTAGGGTATAGAAAAAATGACTATGACTTGACGGTGTGGTTCATAAATTGAAAGACATTGTTGCCGAACAGCTCAAACGGCCGCAGCTTCTCCCCATTGTATCTCTGCACAACCCTCTCTAGGTACAAAATACGATTTAGCTCATTCTTTTGTAACTATCATTATCTCTACTTTCTTATGGTTCCAGCCACGCTCCTCAGTTGGTTTTACTGCCATTGATGTACATAGTAATACGTAAAAATACGCAATACCCATACTATCCAAAATATGTCAACACTCCGTACTAAGGAAGGTTTACAGTGATTAATATCTTGCTCGTCACATAACAGAATTATTGCGCTCCGCAAAAAGGCTATATTTCTTTTCTACAGGGTAACAAACTCCCACTTTATAATATGATTGCATAAACTTCAACGTCGTAGTCTGCACGCAGGGAAGTGCAACGTCAAGAGTTTGAAATTGTTTGAATTATGGAAAAGTTATCAAGTTTCATGTTGCCCTATTAGTAAGAACGTCATTGACCAAAATTGAGAGTGTTAACCTTTCCCAACACCGAGATATCAGCTTTCAAAGTTTCAAATGTCTCTAACCAAACCTTATTACTGGATGTTGGATCCTAACGTAAGGAACCAAGGGATATAAACAGAGTTTTGACCTAGACTCAGACGCACCACGTTTAAACACTATATACACTACAGATCTGGCATTTTGGGAAACAGCTTGTTCTAGGGTTGCCTGTAGATATGTGGAGTCAAATCGTCCTACTTCTAAGACTTTTGATTTGTGACGTCATCACTTTCCCTCGGCATTAGGAGAGAGGCTTCTATAAACAATATGGAAAACAAGAAATTAACTAACCTATTTTACTGCAGTTCACTGGCAGATCAATACACTATTCAAGTGTGAGATCCAGGTTAGTATTCTGATGGTGATCACCACAGTAGGATATCCCCAACTGCGTACGATGAATCTGTCCATCATCAACGTGTAAGTAACGACGCAAACAAACTTGCAATGCGGAGGGAAAGAGATGACGTCACAAATAACACATTTTAAAACTAGTACGATTTGACTCCAGATATCAAAAGGCATATTTGAAATAGGCTGTTTCCCAAAATAGCAGACTAGTAGTGTATCTGGTGTTTAAAATAGAGGCGTTTGAATTTCAAAAATCTCTGGTCAAAGCTCTGTTGACATTCCTTGGTTCCTTAAGTTGGGAACCAGCATCAAATAATAGCGTTTTGTTAGAAAGATTTAAAACTTTGAAACCTGATATCTCCGTGTTGGGAAAAATCACCACTGTCAATTTTGGCCACTGTCGTTCTCACTAATAGGGTAACATGAAAATTGAGTTTTTGCCCCGTAATTCAAAAATTTTCTAAAATCGTGACGTCACACTTTCTCACCGCATCGAGAAGGTTATTAAATGTCATTAACAGAGCAACAAGTAGAAAGAACTTACCAGTATAATGATATTGTGCACATGACATGTCCACAGTATTATTGAGTTTTTTTCCTGTGACATCCCTTAACCATGATTGGAATTCACCAAATACGAGATCCCTTGCAGGAAAAAAATTAAGGAAAAGAGAAAGCTACATACCAGTGTTGTCGTCCGAAAAACGAGTGGTTTTGAATGCGGTCACACTCGCCTAACGACTTCCTAATAAATTTATCACAACTGTGTAACTCCTCGCTGATATTTTTAATACGCCTTTGACTTCCTTAGTAGTAATCACGTTTGTCGCGATGAAAGAAAGTGGAGTGGAGAGTGAAATTGGATCTTGTAATTCCGGTAATGCCGAGCGCCTTTGTGTGGCACGAAAGCATATCTAAGGATGTGAAGTATTGAAGATCACCAGGATTCCAACCATGTGAATGGGATTTTGCAAACGGGGGATGGGGGAAGTTGTCCAGAACTATCCTCGGGGCTCAAAATTGAAGGTATTCAAGATCAAGCTAGAGGAAGACTGTAAGGGGCACTACCCACTTGACTTAGTTGCTAGGTGACTGCGATGGTCACAAAAGTCAACATATAATCACAACCACTTGTCACACTAAATTAAGAAAGCAAATGTTATTACAACCATCACCATTTTCCTCGTCGTGCTCCATCATCAGCTGGAACATTGATACCATCTGTCATGTGAATCGCAATTATTACTGGATCAATAAGCAAGGATTCAAAAGCAATTAGAACTTCAATTATTTAAAATTAGGTAGAATGAAATCGCAAGTCCTTTCCCCTCTCTCTGTGGAATAAATACAATGTGGCCAAAATAAATCGAGTGACAATTTTCAACAACTAATAACATTATTTTCCTTGCTGGATACAAGTTGATTGAACAGTATGCAGTATTGAAGGTATTAAATGCTTACCTAAACACTGAAATTGAAGGCAATTTATTTTCTTTCAAGTCGTTACTCTGCAGGCAAAGAGAACGCAGCCTGTGAGGTATATACTGATACCATTCAAAAGTTTATTGTAGCTGAAACTATGAAAAAAATACCAGTGGGGTGGAAAATTAAGATCAGAGACTGGAAGAGGAAAACCAGCTACACCCTGAACAGTAAAAATTCTAATGCAGAAATAGTTTATTACAAGAAAGCGAATACAGACAGCATCCAAATAGTGGAAATCACTAAATAAATGAAATTTACCCATCCCACTTGTAGCGGCGCAACAGGCTCAACCGGCTCTTACCCGATCATCGAAATTGTACATAATGCACACGTATCTTCTTCCGTTACAAGAAAACTATTTCTTTATTTTTTCATCTATTTAAATTATATCAAAGACACACATATTCCATGCCCAGTTAATATATTTTGAAAGTTTTGGTATAAAAAACCATTGCCCTATATTTTCCACCAGACTGAAATTTTTACACGCACTCATCCAACGACGACCACGTGACTGTTTTAATGTCGAGGTATATAAATGGCACTGGTTAAGCTAACAGACGAGTAACATATGGTCATCAACGTACAACACCGTAGCGTTCAATTCACTATCAGAGTCGGATAAAGAAGAGCTTTACGTTTCTAGACGTTTCTAGACGCCCCAATTAGCAGACGTTACAGCACTACACACACAGACGTCACCTCAGTTTGCCGTTAACTCAGTTTTCCTAGTCTTTTTACTCATTTTAACATTTTTTGTTATCTAATCTTAGAGTTTCGAGGTACGAATGATCTTATCCTTTTTAAATAAATCGTTCATTTAGATGTTGAGCCTCTCATAACATTGTTAGCGAGTAACATGGTAAAGTACACAAAACTTTATTCAACAATTAATAACTGATATATTACTTAGATCCTTATTAACCAGTTGCTTAAGGTAAGGTAAAGACAGTCCAATAATCTGTTGCAGAACGTAGAGGATGTGGTAAGGTAGAGAATCACATGTCCTGAGGCACGGCATGGCGAGGTAAGGTGGGCAGTTCATTTCCTTGTTGCACCTGACCATGATAGGACTGCCATCTGGCCCATCATGCTGTCAACACTCGTTTGAAAGTTGCAAAGTGCTTTGGAGAACAGATGATTTGAAACAACAAGTTTGAATAAATATTATGGAAATGAAAAAGTATGTCACTAGCGGGATGTTGGCGTATGTCACATGACAGAGAGACTAGTATCCAGGACTGCGTAGCGCTGTGATGTCGATGTCCTCCAGTAGAGTATTGGGAGATAATGTGGGGACTAGAGAAACTGATCATGTTATGTCAGGGGGTCACCTAGCTCAATTGGTAGAGCGCGCGCCGAAAATGCGTGGGTCATGGGTTCGTATCCCGTTGGTGACATTCTTTCTATTTCTCTAGTATCTATTCAAACTTATCATTTAAAATCCTCTCTTCTCAAAAACATATTTACTATTGTAGATTTACTGCAATAACATAGTCGTTTCTTCCCAAACTTCGTTACGTTTTCTGTCCCAGTTGGTGCCTGTCTGACACCTTTCACTCTAAGATTCTTAAGATAATTTTTAAATTGATTACTCGACTCACTTCATAAGAGTGAGATGTGAGTTATACGACAAAAAAAGATACAGTAATACATGTGGCCTACATTTTCCGTTGAATATCTACTTGAGAACCTTTGTGGAAACGGGATCCTTTTGTACTTAAAGTAAAGGCTTCAATTTGTGACTATAAATCATTTCTCTGATAAGGCAATCCCAACCTATTTGTGCAGTTATCTGTACATAAATGTTTTCGAGAAATGTATACTTTTAACTCACACAACACCCTTGAGTATGAAGCCTGGATGACTCGCAAACGTTGACTAATGAATTTAATAACTGTGCGAGCCATCGAAACGAGAGAGGAAACCTATTTCAGTTAATTTCTTGGTGATTGAAAAGTTTTGGAGACTACAGATCTGAAACTTAAATATACGTACGTTCGGCACTTGGGTGTATCAAACTTCCAGCTTTTTAAGTATGAAAAATTCAAACCACCAAGGGAGCTTACACACCGACGTGACACGCTGCATCCTACTTAGAAACAAACTTATTAAAGTACATGGAACCTTTTGCACCAAAATTACGTGACAGACTGCATATGAGACCTGCAACTTGCATGTCACTCGGCAATCAATGGACTTCAAGGCACGCCTAGTAATGTTACAAGTACTGTAATTCAACCTTCACGCGAAAATCAACTACTTCCGTTAAAAGGACGAGTAGCTTCTTCACTGCCCAAGGATACGCAGTAGTTGTTATCCTGCCACTGCAAGCAAGGCTTCCTAATGCCAAATAATTTACGAAAGGTCTCTTTTCGCATACCGTACAACTGAAGGAATCTGTCTGGGTGCAATTCAGATAGCTTAGAGACAACATAAGCGTCCTAAATGCAACATCTTCGTTCAATTAGGGATGTACCCACCTCCTTCTCTTACGTTTCTTCTTTGCCATGACAATACTTATCACAGGGGGCAGTATCATCATCATACAACAAATGTATATTTCCACTATGCAACACGTGTTTCACTGATATAAGTTTCTTCTAGTTGGACTTAAGATCTCTACTTTCCTTCTCCTAACATATTCTCATCTTTTACTATTTATATCAAAACCCCATAAATATGAAAAAACACTTTCTTACAGCATTGTCTTTAAACCTGCCTTTCTACGAGCCATACACTCCGAAAGAAATCACACTAAGCGCTCAAATAAAAATAGAAAACGTCAAGCTGCAGAGATTTAGTTTTTTGAACGAACCATATACACTCTACATACAAGTGAAAGAGCGATCGCAATAATCCGCCAAATAGTCAACAGCAAAGATCATCTTTCCATACTTGTTGTTGACGGGAACATTTCAAGCTTCAAAAATCCATTATTTGCAACATTGGAAGGCACACTATTTCAACGATGCTATTGAAGCTATAAAACGTCATGAGAAACGATAAAGAAAGTGCTGATATAATATACAATCTAAAGACGAACACAAAAAGGCCAGGAGCTATATCTCCATTACATTTTGCCTAATCTGTTATCCTGCAATGAATATAATTTCATAGTCCTTACAAAAGCTGTCTATTATATTCGAAAGAAAATTGGTAGTAACACTTGGGGCACTATGATACTCCTTTGCGAACTTAATTACATTTGCCTATGTAATGGATCAACAGCTGCAGTATTCTTTGATGACGACGTTTCGGTTAGTACTATCACAATAAAGGTAGTAAAAATTCATTACAAAACATACATACTTACGTCACCAATTCAATATAAGTCGACTTCAGTTTGCTAGTCTAATTAATGTGTCTTGTTTTTGGTGGAAGGAGACATCCACTATTTGGGGCTTACAAAAAGAATGTAATCTAGGCCACATAGCAACTGACGCTACAGGAATTACAAATCAAATTTGACAGATTTCTGTAATATGAAACTTATACATTGTTTGTGAGCAAGTTTTGAATCTGAGCTGACTCTTCTAAATTAACAGGGCAAGCAGTTAGTTCATAACAAGCATAACGTAAATACTATACAGAAGTTATCTTTCATTTGTCAAGCAAGGTCATAAAAAATTAAAATCGAACAGATAAATGACACTGCAAAAATAGAGAGGCCGAATGCATCAGGCTATGACAATGAAATAAATAAATAAATAAATAAATTACTAAGGTGCCGATCGATAGTTTCAATGTTTTATTCAAGGCTCATTTCTTTACACCTGAGGGTCCGTGAGCCATCAGGCCACCTGACCCTGATCGATGTAGAAATATGGAATTCTTATTTAGTACAACGGCATTCCAGTATCTTTTAAAATATTCTAGCATGTACGTGAAATCTATGTTCATTTAAGAATGCTTCACTTTATCTTTCTAGGAAACAATCAGCGTTGATATTAACAGAATGTATTGGTTGTAATTGCACTTTAAGAAAACTGTTTTCTTGGATATTTTTGCTTAGGTCCTGAAAAAAACGAAATGAAAAACATTGACCAATAACGATGTTAAAAATGTGACCGCTGTTGTCAGCTATACTCAAATTCTGTGACACTAAAAACGTTTTGAAATCAAAAGTATGCAAAACAAGATAACGAAACCGAACAAACTCAAAGAAATTAAATCCACCCAATAATAAGGCTAACCAAAAAGATGGTGCAATAAAAACAAACAAGCAGACGGAGTTCAAACAAGAAGATAAACAAAATGGAAAATGTCAGAGAAAAAGGAAAGAAACGATGCAGAAGAAGAAGAATATTGAAGACCTCAATAAGGAGAAGAAATGGTGTGGAGAGGCAGAAGGTTATGAACGTAAACGAGAGAAACACCAGAAAATAAAGAACAGCTATGAAAGGTAACAAGAAGGAAAGATGAGGAAGTTGGAGGAGGAAAAATAAAAGGCGCAGGAAAAAGCCAAAGGAAAAGAAAAATGATGCAAAGAAATTAGCGGAGAAGAAAAGAAAGCAGATTATAGGAAGAGAAGTAAATTCAATTGGAGCTGTTATGCATTTAAGAAGTTGTTTATGTATTCATGAGTATTATTTTTGTAAATGAGCATTGATACTATGGTAAAATGCACTGCTCTTTTTAATCTAGTTACCTCTTAACGTAAGTGTTTTATGATGTACAAGAGAGAATTTCACATTTCAAATTGCAAAGACTTGCGTCAAACTTACCTGCTTAAATTTGTACAGGTCATTAGATTTGTCATGGAACTCTAATGTCATCAGTTCTTCTTTTAACATGTGGGGTAAATCTTCATCGTCAACAAAGTCTGGTATAATACAACATGGGAACGGCTCCTTGATGTATTCGATTGATGAAGTTTCTATAAAACAGAAATGAGTACATATTATAAAGATGAGTCAGTGCCGGAGAAGATCAAGGAGAAGAAACAGTCCTTCAAGCAATGACAGAGGCCACGTAGTTTGTTATATAAGCAGGCTTACAGGAATAAGTGCAGGGAGACAAGAAGACAGGTGGCAAGAACAAAGAGACAAGCATGGGAGGAGTGAAGAGGAGACCTTGAGACCCCTCAAGGAAGGAATAAGATGTTTAAGATAGATGAAGAAAGACAAGAGAGATCGAGGAAGCACTCCCTGTAGAAGGCCCTATTAAAGACATTAATACCAAGAAAGTCGAGAAGGCACTTTGCAGCATGAAGAGAGGTAAAGCTGCTTGTCCATCTGGAGTGGGCAGCGATTTGTTGAAGGGAGCTGGAGAAGAAGAGCTCTCCTGGAAGTATGTAAAAACGTCAGGTAAGAAGAAATCCCTGAAGAATAGTAGGACAGCTTCAACATCCCACTCTACAAAGGAAACGGTGACCCACTAGAGTGTGGTTATCACCGTGGCCTGTGCGAGCTTGAGCATGGCATAAAGGTGTGGGATTGAGTGCTGTACAAGAGATTGAAGGAAATCACTACCATTTCTAATAACACATTTAGTTTCATGGTGGCCCTGTCCACAACAGATGCGATGTTCATCATGAGGCAGCTTTGGGAGTGATATAGTGCTAAGAGGAAGGAGTTGTACAACCTGTTTGTTGACCTAGAAAAAGCGTTTGATAAATTATCACGGAAAGCAATACAGAGGGCCTTGAGAAGACAGCTAGTGTCCGAGAATTTAGTTAGGTTAGTAATGTCTCTACTCCCACTCAATCTGAAGGGTGAACATAGCTGGTGTAACAGCAAGATTTGAAACTGATATCCGAGTACATCAAGTTTCACCCCTCAGCCCCTTGATCTTCATCATTTTCATGGAGCAGATGACTAAGGAATGCAAAAAAGGTTACTCCTGGGGCCTCCTGTATGCCAACTACCTGGTTATGACTGGTAAATCTAAAGATGAGGTGACATGAATCTTCATGAACTGAAGGAAGGGTGGTCAACATTGAGAAGGCGAAGATGATGGTAACAGGAAAAAGGCACAGAACATCCAGGCAGGAAGATTCCTATGTAGTGCATGTGGCGGAGGAATGAGTGTCTATTCTTTCTTCATCTATGTCAGAGATGGTGTAACAAGAAATGTTCTAGCATCACTCTCAAGATCTTAGAATATCTTATCATGAAGGTGTGATAGACAGGCATCAGTTAAATGATGGAAGTGATTGATATTGATATAGAAGTTTGTATTCAACCAGATCCACTTTGCCTCTAATTATACCTCCAAATGTATAATGAAGATTGAATGGCATATTGGGGGTGCCACCTCTATGCCCTTCTCAAAGAGTGGTGTCACTTTAGCCTTTTTTCTATCATCTGCAACTACTGATAAAAGGATGAAACTATACCAAGCTTCGGCTGTTGGGTTTGCCATTGATGGTTGATTGCAGGGAGGCCATTTGGCTACATAACTCTGCTTTAAATTAATTTCTGAAACAATTCTTCAATAATACCATAATCTGAGAGGGTACCTCCAGACTCATTTCCATGAAAACAAGAGGTTGTATCAGCAATCTGAGGCTGATCTAACAGGCTTTCATCAGAAGTCTTGGAAGGTTTTATAAATTGATATACCAAAGCAGATAGATCTAGATAAGAGAAAGATATAATGTTTGGATATGAAGACTAAGGGGGCAGAATAAGACTTGCCTTTTGCAGGGACCAGGAGTTAAAGATTGTGAGCACCTACTTAAACAAAGATAGAGAGAGAGAAAACTCAAACACATGACTCATAATGTGAAAACTCCTACTGATCTCATTTTGGTTTGACAAAGGAGAGATGTCAAGGTGACAGACACGAAGTGGAGGGATTGTAATACTATCCTTGGAGACCTATGCTCCACCCAACACAGGCTAGCAAGAGCAGATTTGAGAATAATCTAGTGAAGAGGGTGAAGAGAGGTTGGGAAAGAATGAGAAAAGAGCTAAAAATCCAAGTCTGATTTGAAGATTCTGCAGGGTGAAAATATGGCACTAACAGTATGACGAGACACTCCTACCACTGGTGAAAACAACACTGTGGAAAAGAGGTAGCAGCAACTGAGGTATGTGGTATAACATCAGAAAGAAGATAAGGTGGTGAAGACGGAGGCACTATAACAGTAATGTACTGAGTGCTGCACTTTAAGCAATATATATGTGGTGTTGATGATAAGTAAGAAAGTAGAGAGAAGTAAAGGTAGGCCAGAAGAACACAGCAATAGAAACATTAATAGGGGGGTTGGGTGGATGCTTGGACATAGCAGATGAAATTTCATTACACAAATATTACAAGTACAAATTATAACTGAGATATAGGTTGGTCTACCAATGTTGAGAAGGAGGAAATTGCAAATGCAAACACTATAGAAAAATGTACCATCAAAGGCCTAAATAAAGGTCCAGCACAAAATTGTTAACCTGAGTCGGGTTAGAATAGCACTGAATGAAATGAAACACTGTTCATCTTGTAGCATGCTAGCAGATATCATGTTACCTCATTCTTTATTCATTACCTTATGTGGACACTTAGGGATTGGTAATGATTACAGTTTGTAGTTTTTTCATAGTCTTATTTGCACGAAATAGCAAAAACATTTTAGTACTGAAAAGCTTTTTTCGTCCGACACTCCTCAGAGTACAGTTTTACTGTTTTGTACCACCAACAAACTATTAGTCATATTTGACCAAAGCAGGATTGATTGGATATTGGAAATTATGTCCTAGAAACCACATTATATGACCTCTTCCTGAAACAAAGGTCCAGATAAATGCAAGTTACAATGATTGGTTAACTAGTTAGCATCCTGGGTCTGCTATGACACTTGCAAGTAACACTACATCTCTTGACTCAGTTGGTTGTAATTCCTTTCATTTCTTGGTTCCATTGTGTTGTTAAATCATGCTTATCACAGTGAATTTGATAGACTATTTTACTACCATTGCTTCTTTACAATAAGTGTAATATCTTAGAGTGGGTTATGGCATCAAAAAACCATTAGCAGATTTCCTTGGCCATATTAACAGAAGTAGTGAGAGTTATGCTATGGGAAGGATGACACTGGTAATCCATGAAAATACATTCAGGTCTTACGAAATATAATTAAATAAACATCAGCAATGCTCATGATGGTGAGAAGCAAAAAAGAGCCGCATTGGACATATGACAGAAATAAAAACATTTTTGGTACATTAACTTATCTAAATAGATGAAAAGTAGATTTGATCTTCCCATACATATAATTGACAGGTAACAAGTAAGCAACAACTGGACTTGTAAAAATATTTTTATGATTATCATTATATGAGGCAAACCAATTCAATGGGTAGCAAGTATGATGTCATAAAAAATTGCACAAATACTTGGCAAACTTACCATGCATAAATGATGTGGAATTCCTGCAAAAACAAATAAAATAAATTGTAACTTAACACCAAAATGAGTGTCATGTAATAGTTCATTGGATACATTTTAAAGACTTGGTAATAATTTCCAGTTAAAATAAAAGGACAGTCTGTTGATTATTAAAAGTTTGAGACATCACTAGAAATGTGCCACGAAATGAATAATGAAAAACATCTGACCACTGGCTTTGAAAAGGCCATGCTTTCAAGAAATATCACTCCACTACCTGACTTACTGTGACCCTGTTGAAAATTTATATATTTGTGGTTATATATATTTGTGGTTATATAATATATATTTATATATTTGCTTGTTCCTGTAAAAAATCTCCCACTCCCTGAAAATTGGCAAGTTACAGAAACCTTTATGTGGTTAAAAATGACCATTTCATCTCACCCCCTTTCAGACTTAATCCATTTATTCTCATCTCTATAGCATTTCATTAGTTCTATGTGTTTATAGTTCTTTAATGCAGAATGTTACACAATGCTACGAGTTCAATAAATCTCTGCAAATATACAAATATTTATTCTTTTTCATAATTCACTTGGAGAGATTAGCCCTCATTGATAAACACATTGGAGATTAACATGCAATTTTAGGAGACACAGGCACACTGTTTAAACTCTCGGAAATTAGCTGCAGGCCGTGGTACTATGATCACTCTTATTTACAAGCTAAGCAAATAGAGGTGAGTGTACTTATAAGAAACATCAACCTTATAGTCAGTTAGATAAATAACCTTGATCAATGTTCATTCAGTGATTTAGAATTTTAACACTCATAGTACTTAAGCTAAAAACCAAGTCTATAGTGTATCATGATATCCATACCCATCTTTACTTCCAGATTAAGAAACAACATAGTAAGTCTTTGCCACTTGATGACATTTCCATATCATTTACCAAACTACAGGTTAATTGCAATTGTCCATGCAGTTGGTTATATGTTACACCAAGCAGTGTACACCCACTTGCAATGTTTGTGTATGGCTGGTGGCATGGTAAGGTGTGATCAGGAGACACGATACAAGTTGCAGTTAGCTATGTGCACCATTTCAGTATATATATTTTATAGAAAAAGGATCACAGTATCCAAATGGCAGTGACTAGTTGACAACAAAACCAAATTCTACCAACAAATTCTAGCAGTGGATCCAGTAGTGATGTGGTTTTCAACAGGTCAACTGATGTTACCCCAGTCACACAACTGATTATCCCAGTAGAAGACTAATTATATATGCCATACTAAAACAATTACTGAATGTACAATTGCTCAAGAGGGTAAGTGAAAGTACACATATTTTACATTCAATACAGTGTGATCTATGCATGGTTGCAATGATACAAGTATCTTTTGATTGATTTGTTTACAAATCTACGTTATATCAGCTCATGCTATTGTTTTAACTGCTGATGTGAGCAGCTAAAAAACAAAAGAGTTCAGATGCTACAATGCCTGAGATGAATAACATTAAAGAGTAATCAGTTGCAACTACTAATAACATAAAGTAGTTATTTCAAAATTGTCCTTTACACTTAAAGTGGGAGGTTTCAAGTAAGTTGCCAACTTGCATTACCAATGGTACTCATGTGCATGGTTTATATTCTGCATGTTAGAAATGGCTTCATACCACAACCAAGGACACATATTGTAGACTCCTCTAAAACTGCCTACCCACCACTTGTCATGGTTTATACATCTGTGCTGAATCAATGCACTATGTAAAAGTATAAAACATGGGCAAAGAAACCAAGGAGCATTCACAGACTTGCTGTCTGTGGTTTTGGCTTCTCTGTTTCGAGTCATTGTCTATATCTAAAATCTAAAGCAGTGGTTCTTAACCAGGGTTCGATCAACCCCCAAGGGTTCAGTGAGTTAGTTTCTGGGGTTCAGCAGTTTGGTTCACCCCACATTTTCCCCCAGTGAACTGAAGCAAGCAATTACCATGCACTTAGATGAGCTTGCAAAGTCTCTTGACAGATAATTCTCCAACAGAGAGTCATACCCAACATGGCTGAGACAGCTGTTCATGTCTAGTGTTGTGACATGAAATGCCAATGATGAAAACCTGGACAAAATCATTGAACTGCAACAGAGCCAAGTTCAACAGCAACTTTTCAGAATAACAATGCTCTCAAAGTTTTGGTGTTACCAAATTGTAGTGTACCCTCTTATTGTTAAGGAAGCCCTCAAGATACTCATACCGTTTATTACGACATATCTTTGTGAGCAGTCTTTATCGAGGATGGTGGACATAAAAACAAAGAAAATGAACAGTCTTTGTTGCGAAAATGAGAGTGGCACTTGCCAATGTGAAGCCGCACATTTCTGAGATTGTCTCTGAGAGGCAACAGCAAATGTCACATCAATTTGCAGTAAATACTCATTGTTTTCTTTTTTTGTATGAAATTCACGTTTTATTAGTTTTGTTCTTTGAACAAAGTGATCTTGTGTTCAAATGATGCATGGTACAGCTTGTGCACTAATACAGTAAATACTAATATTGTAATATTACAGTATATGATATAGTTACAGGGTTCATACACTTCTTGCCAAATTTTTTTTACTGAATTTTCCTGACTTTTTGCTTGCAAAAGGGGGTATTTTTCCTGACTATATAACAGAAACATATAATATTTTTGCTGACCAACCAGTGGTAAAACTGAGGTGACTAACAACCCATTTTTTAAATCTCAGTAATTGAACATGTATATTTTTAAACTTTGGCATAAATGTGAGGCTCCTTATTCTAAGGTCCTTAATAGATGGGTCATGATACCAGGGGGTGGAAATGTTCTTTATTAGGTGGGGGTGGCCAAAATATGTAAAATCTGAAAAAGCACCTGTTAATTCTTTTGTGGCCTGAAGTAAGTTCCACTACACTAAATTTATGCAAACCACCATATTATTTTCAATACTTTAACACAACACTATTACAATTACAGGTGGACCCAGAAAAAGATTGGATGAGTGAGTGATATTATATGTGTAGTCAAAATTCAATATTTAATTGCTTTTTGTAATTAAATTCTGGGTCACTAGACAATTGTCTACATACAAAAATTATGAAGTGTGGCTCCTAATAAGGCCGGAGGATCACAAAAAACCAAAAAATTAATAAACATCCACATCCTATTAAGGACCTTAGAGTGATCAAGTACGCTTCTCAACATACCATTTAAACAGTCATTTGTTGAATCTGAGTAATGGTACAAAAATTTAAGTCATGAGAATCTTTGAGTTTGAAAAAATCTTAAAAACTCAACTCAAAGTTATAACACACAGAGCAAATCCATATCTTCTGCTTGCAAGCTGCATCAAAAATCTAACGTACCCATTCACCACATTCACAACATAAATTTTGGTTGGTAACCATTAAAACAAACAAAATTCAAGAGTTGTAGGCCTATACCAATGATGTGAATGCTGTATTAACAATAAGTAACTTGCAAGCACACAATAACTGCCTTGCTTCTCTTGGTATTTGAATGCAAAGTAAAACACTGGAAGAACTCTCAATAGAATGAGTGTCATTACTTTCAATAAGACCAAAATGAACTAACTGACTGAAATGAACTGAAACTGAATTGACTTGAAAATGAAATGAATGAGAAGTAAACAATGAGACAGAAAAGAATGAGATGCAAACACTGAGACCCAAATAAAAAGAACCAATACCCAAACATTGCATTATAGTATGCAGGCCACACGCCAACAGCAGTGTACATTCACTTGTGTGGGTGCCTACTAGAAGTCCTTTTGGGCATGCCAACCTTCTCCTTGGTATATACATCAGCAGTTATCCATACCATTTGATGCCCAGTAGATTGTAGATATAACTACTTAGAATGAGTCATTATCCCAGATTCAAGCATGCACAGTCCTGATCTTTTCACTACCTAAATAATGAAAGCCTCCACCAAAAACAATTCTAAAAATAGGTTGCAACAAGCAAACTTCATCATTTGAAGGCTAACATCATATCATCATGCCTTCAGCAGTGATTATAGACTACTGGTCAAGTACTGTACTAGTACAGTATACTATGTACAATTGGTTTCAATTGCAACTTTTCGTTGACTACATCGTGTTGGGTGAATAAAAACGTTATCATACCTAATAACTATATATAATAATATATTTCTATTTAGCTTATCATGTAGGCTTGCAATAAAATTTAAGTAATACTAGTAGTGGTATTTGCAACATGCCAGGGTGTACAACGTCTTTTAGTTTGCAAGCTCGACCTAACACTGTAGAACTAGGCCAACTCATCCAATAAAATTGCCCACATTACAGCTTGCCGTTATTAAAAGTATTATAAGACTTAAGTTTCAGAATGCTAGGCCTATCTCGCTTAATATCTGCTTTGTCATTGATGATAGCCTCTCCAGGGCCTAAAATGAGGTTTTTGTAAGTGCAATTTAACATATACGGTTGGACAGATCTTTCATAAAGAAACGTTTTGGTACTTGAATCAGCAAAATTGCATGTTCCAATCAAAAGTTATTCCACTTTAAGTATTTAACAATCGCCGAAGATTCTGACAAAGCTTTGAGTACTTTCCTATGCAAAATTAACATTGTCACGGCACCGAAAAAAGAGAAATGCCTCTGTTATTAACACAGTTACCATGATATCTCAAAAATGGTATAATGTACATTCTTGAAATTTTTTACAGTTGATCCTTATATATATGAGGTAATTGTATGGAATTTTGGGAGTTGTACCATGAGAAATGGGCGTGTCATTTAAACATGGCAACATTTTTTCTAATGCCTTATTTACATTGTTGCTATAGCATTCTGCAAAGCAGTAAAGGGTATGAACTACTTCGAATGTGATAGTTGTATTCGAAGAAATAAAGAAACCCCCATCACAAAAATTGGTTTTCTCTACATCAGATAAACTATTCAGTAAGATGTTAAGCTCTGCTGCTGAATACGAGTCAGAGTCCCTGTTGTTGCTGACAGTCTCTCCAGAAACTGTTTGAATATGTAGGTCTTCCATCTTATTTTACAGTTGATCTCCACTCTCTTTCACTTTTCTTGAACAAACTGAAATAAAAAGGATGAGATGAAAGTTACAATGTTAAGAAAAATTGTGGAAAAAATTATGAGAATCTTAACACTGGGAGGGGGGGGGGGCGCAAATGACACCATCCCCATTGGCCAATCTTAGTACATTCTTTGGGACATCCATGCAATTTTCTCGACAGATTATGGACCTGAATCTAACACTTTCAATTTAGCCTTAGTTATGTGTCCATTTGATAACCCTATTGAGCCCTGGCAAGGCCCACCCTTTTTCAACAGCTCATTCTCAAGCAATGAAACTTCAGTTGACCTGAAACTTTTGCAGAATGTTCATTGACCTTTACTCTTATTATTTGTTTAATTTTATTTGCCCTTATGCCAATATAACGATAATGAATATCATGTCTGATTATGCTGAAAGTAGACAAATAAAGTTGAAAATGATTAAAAAGCCCATAACTTGCTGAATACTGATCCTATGAAGTTTATAAAATTTTTGAAAGTCAAAATCGACCAGTCTCTGTAAATGACATCATATTACATCAAGTGATAATTTTTTTTTGAAATATTTTTTGCTTAAAAAATACCCTGATAAATTCAACACAAAGTCAGGAAGTATGGAAGTACCAAACTACAATCTTCAAAATGAAAGTTACAAAAAAGTAAGCTGTAGGCCTAGAACCCCCCCCCCCCCCTGCTTGGTAGAGTAAACATGCATGCCAACTATTTAACCAAAGAAACCCTAATGGCAAATGTTGGCTCTCAGATATGCTACTGTGGCTTTAAGGGCCTAGATTTTTAGGACTTTTCTTTGAAGTCGGGGAATGCTAAAGGGCAAGGTAAGTTTTTGGGTGGCTTCTAGGAGCCCCATGAAGCTATGTCCGAAAAGGTAATTATTCTATTCTTAGCTATTCTGAGAAAAGGTGATTATCATATATTACAATAAAGTAGTGGAGGGTCTTATTCTCTACATGTCAAATTTACAATAAAAAAGTGTAGTCAATGATATGATTTCTCATCCTTGGCCTTTGCCTAAAATACCTCTTCAGCAGAGGCCATAAATGCTATAGTCTCTTTGCTTAGAATCTAAACAATCAAAAGTTATTTTGAAATGGTGATCAATGAGCAGTGGTGTATCCAGAATTTATTTTTTTGCCGGGGGGGAGGGGGGGGGGGTGACTCTGTATGATGACATCATTTTTTGTCATACAAAATATGGGCTCTGTATGCTCCCTGGTTTAACTTAAACTACTCTAAAACGCTGATTAAGACAAAAGGAAGACTTAGGGGAGGGAATGGTATCATTTAGAAGCTAATTACTCCTTCAAAAAATTTTTTGCTCAAGCCTGATGGGGGGCCATGGCTGATGGCCTCCCCCCCTCTGTCAATGAGCCACTGTCAATGAGTATTTTCATGTATTTCATGATTTGCACTTATAAAGGCTCTTACTCTCGTTGACAACCTGCTTGTTTCCTGTTAGGTCTACGTGCTGTCTTTAGCTTTACGTTAGGAATAGTGTTTCTGCAGGCTGGGGTTAGGGTAAGCAACAGTTTTGCAGTCCCCCTCCTCCTAAGCCAGAGCCATCTTCAGGTTCTGTGATTAGCTTTTGGTAAGAATTAGCTTATGGGAAGGAAAAGCTTTTGATGAAAATCGGAGCGAGCAACTGTGTGCCACTATTGCATAAGTTTTATCAAAATGTACCGGAGCAGCAACCTTTCGAATTAAATAAGAGGAAGGGTAAAGAACGCAAAAATAGAGTTTAAAATATTACATGAAAGCCGAACAGCTTAAATCAAATGTGGTAAGCAATAATTCTCCAGTTCAAGTCCTGGAGAGCAATTAGAATCCAGAACGAACATCAGCTCTCGCAATACCACAACAATGACCGGCGCGGCTAGTGGAATAAGTGAGCACGGTCGTAATACTCAAATCAAATTTTGAAGATGAGCCTCTTCAAATTGAAAGCTAAAAACTTGTCAGGATAGAGTTAAACAGTTAATAAAAATATTTAAATCATTGCGTAAATTCTTACCTCTCGTGTCTCTGTGTAGCGTACGAAAAAAGTTTTCAATGAATCATAACTTTCGATCTGGTGTTGCAATTTTCATCGCAAAAGCGTTGGCATGACGACCTTTGCCTCTACTTCACGAATGGGAAGTTTCAACCTGTTTGGAGAAGAGGCTCATATGCAATGGCGAGTTAGTATCGGACGACCCAACAACTGGCAACGGCCGCGGAGCTGCAAAGGTGAAATACACCCAGTCCAAGAAAAATCATAAAAAATCAAAAAAATTAACTACAGAAGAAGGGAGTACATCTGTAAACAGTTCAAAAGTTCTGCTAAAATCTGGTGTATTAGATGATATAGGTTACAAAAGGAAAGTGACAAGAAAATGCATTAGAAAAGAGGTAACAAACACATTTTTGTTGACCGTGTCAGAATTTTGTTCACTTGGAACGGAGACGCTACTTAAGGCCTTGACGTTTGGGACTCGGGGGGGGGGGATGCTAAAGCCATTCATTAAAGAAAGACCCACTAAAACTAAAGACAGTTAGAAAAAAGTTATAAGAATTACAAGACAATCAAATGTAATAAGTTGTTTACTGAAAAAATTTAACTTGATTTTCAATCATGGTTTTTGCATTAGCATCCCCAACAGGCAAATATTTCTAGTTCATTGGCTGTCTTACTTGCTAATCCTATCATCATTATGAAGAAAAACAGGAAGCTTGTAAAGTGAACTTGTAGCTGAGTGGGTGTCACTAACCATAGCCCTGTCACTAATCCCAAACCCTAACCCTAACTCTGGCCCTAAACCCACCATACCCCTTAACCTACCCCAAACCCTAGCACTAAGTGAACTTGATAGTGAGACCCACTAAACTTCAAGTTGGCAACTCATGGAAGGTCTGGGCAAGCTGTAATCCAATCAGTACTTTTGTACCATGCAAACTAAAACCTCCAGCCAGAGTGGAAGAACATTTGATAAACTAGGTTTATCTGTGCCTAAGCATTTGAGGGTTAATGACCTGATAATCATAGGAAGGTGATTTCATTTCAAAGAGAGATTTCTAAACTATTGTGTTTGTCTAATCAGGCCCACTGGAGAACAATGAACCTTAGGTTTAAGCCAATTGTGTGCTCTAATACTCCAGAACAAGATGTTCTTTCTTACAAGAATTTGACAGAGCATGTAGGGCGTAGCCCAAAAATTGACATGGAGGCTGAAATACAAAGAAATGCAGCATGACCATACATACAGTAAGGGTATCAAGTTCAACATTGTGGATTCTGATAGGATATGTATACAACTTTACCGACAGAAGATGGTGCTATTGTAACAAAGAACTTAATGTATGGCAGATAAAGAGGTGTTGCATGATTGTGGTGGATTTATTGAGGGAACCTACCCTATAATGCAGAGTTCCTGGTCACCCTTGGGGGAGGTGTAGTACCAGCAAGCCTAATCCAAGTCCTCAAAATTCCAGCTTGATGCCCAGTGATGTTAAGTGTGTCTCATGGGGAGGAGTGTCTCTTAAGCCTTGGTTGACCACCCTTTTACAGATAGTTGCTCAATAAAACTACTAGAGATGGTGTCTTGTAAAAGCACCTTTAGGAGTAGATAGGTTTTTGCCTATCACCCAGCCCAGTACTCCTTCCTGACTATTGATCTGGCACAGAGGCAGTGGGGAATCTGGTTTACCAGGTCTGACCATGGCCTTGTTTCTAGCTTAGGTCATTGAATGCTGGTTGTCGACTATTTTGCCATATCTTGTGTCAGGCCCTGAGTCATATTATTGCTTTGTGACTACAGTCTTTTTAGTTGAGGGTACCGAATTAGCAGTTTTCTGGTTGCTGCACAGCTGGCTGGCAGAGAGGCTGCTCCATCAACAGTTGCATAATATTGGGGTATATGTAGTGATAGTTGCACGTGGGTGCATGGCCCTGCATGTATTTCTAGTGGGTGTATCCTGAGACCCCAGTATTACTAAGCCTTGACTGGGGTTTAGACTGTGGCCAACAGGTGTAGGATTTCCACTCTTGTTTTGTTGCTTTATGTGTCCTTTAGTCAAAATCTTATTATTATCGTTTTTTGCTATGATAATTTTAAGTAAATAATCCAATTGTAAACCAGCCTCTTGTAACTCACCTGAACCTCTTTCTATCTCCTCCACCAACATCCGTGGTCTGCGTGGTAACTTTGTGTATGTTAAAAGTTATCTTAAACATGTGTCTCCAGCTGTATTTGCCGTCTCAGAAACTACTCTGGACCCTTTGATTAGCAGTTATAACTTTGCTGTTCCTGGTTATCTCCCTTCCATATCAAAGGACTCTATCCATCATATGCATGGTCTTGCAATTTATGTCACACCCTCTCTGCCTTTGGCCCGACAAGCTGATCTTATAGGTCAAAATAAACCCCATATATGTCATTGGCTTTCACTCCTTCACTCTACTAGCTACTTTTTCTTTCTTTACCATTCTCCATCATCACAGGACTGTTCATTGCTTGAGTCTGTCTCAGATAAAATTAACAGAGCCTTCATGTTGCATCCCGCGACCAACATTTTTGTCAGTGGAAACTTCAACATCCATCATTGTGACTGGCTTGTTCACTCTCATATCACAAATGCTGCTGGGGTTATGGCCTTTAATTTTTCTGTGTCACAAGATTTGTCACAACTTGTTGACTTCCCACTTCCTGACAGAAGCAATCAAAACCCTTCTACTTTGGACCTCTTTCTTGCCTCGAATCCAAACATATGTTCTTTGACTCACTCTGCTCCTCTGGGTAACTCTGATCATGTTGTAATCATGGCCTTTCTCTCTTGCCTCCAAAAGTTC